>CATOSE010000401.1:0-31976 GCA_951812265.1 Taphrorychus bicolor | reverse complement strand
CGGCGGTGAAGACACGGAGACCGTGACGGTCACCGTCAATGCCGTGAACGACGCACCGGTTGCGGCGGCGGATACAGCGACGACCGACGAGGATACCACCGTCCTTGTCGACGTGCTGGCCAATGACAGCGATGTGGACAGCGAAACGCTCACCGTCACGGACGTGACCCAGGGCAGCAATGGCACGGTCGCCATCGACAGTCGGACCGGCGAGGTGACCTACACGCCGGACGCCGATTTCAATGGCACCGACAGTTTCACCTATACGGTCTCCGACGGTGCCGCTTCCGTCGGCGGTGAGGCGGTGGCGACACCCAATACCGTCGCGGTGCCGGTCACGCTGAACGACGGCGAGGGCTTCATCTGGGATGTCACCCAGAGCGACCTCTCCATCAACAACGGCAGCAACGATGCCTATGATGACGGTCAGAACGTCCGGTTCGGCATCGTCGGCGGATCCGAAACCCAGTATTCGGGCAGCACCGTCTTCCAGAGCGATGATAGCCGCACGCTGGAGGGCACTGCGGATACCAGCATAGCCGGTCTCAGCTTCAACCGGCGGCTGTTCGTGCCTGATGACCAGGGCTTCGCGCGCTTCCTGGAGACCATCACCAATACCTCGGGCAGTGCCCAGACCGTCAGCATCACGGTGTTCGGCAATCTCGGCTCCGACGGCAACACCTTCACGCTGGACACCAGTTCGGGTGATGCGGTCTTCGACGCGAGTGACCGTTTTCGTCATCTCCGACGATTCCGCAGATGGCAACAGCAACTTCGACCCGACGATGCTGCACTATTTCGAAGGCGTCGATGCGGGTGTCTCGGCCACGGCGGCGAGTCTCTCGGGCGACAACTACAGCTTCACATTCAACTTCGACCTTGCCGCTGGCGAAAGCCGCTCGGTCCTGCATTTCGCAGCCCAGTCCGACACCCTGGCGGAAGCGCAGGCAAAGGCCGCGACCTTCGATGCACTGGATAGCTCGGTCCTCACCGGACTTTCCGGGACGGAACTCTCGCAGATCGCGAACCTCAATATCGGCGCAACGGATACGGGAGACGGTCACCGTCACCGTCAACGCCGTGAATGATGCGCCGGTTGCGGTGGCAGACACGGCGACGACCGACGAGGACACGCCGGTTTCCATCGACGTGCTGGCCAATGACTCGGACGTGGACGGCGACGCCCTCACCGTCTCCGCCGTCACGCAGGGTGCCAATGGCGCCGTCGCCATCGATGCCGAGACCGGGCTGGTCACCTACACGCCCGACGCCGATTTCAACGGCGAGGATACGTTCACCTACACCGTCAGCGACGGGAACGGCGGTGAAGACACGGAGACCGTGACGGTCACCGCCAATGTAGTGAATGACGCGCCGCAGCTTGCCTTTGCCCAGGCATCGGGAGCCCCCGTCGAACTGTCGACGATCGAGGCAGGATCAGGCGGCTTCGTCATCAATGGTGCGGCGGCATATGACGCCACCGGTTTCCGGGCAAGCGATGCGGGAGACATCAACGGCGACGGACTGGGTGACCTTCTGGTTGCCGCCAGGGATGCGGACCCGAACGGTGCGTCCTCCGGCGCTGTCTTCGTGGTCTTCGGCAAGGCCGATGCCACGCCGGTCGAACTGTCAGCCATTGCCGCCGGGACCGGAGGATTTGTCATCAATGGCGCGGCGGCCAACGACGCGACGGGTTCATCCGTCAGCGCCGCCGGTGACGTCAATGGCGATGGCCTTGATGACCTGATCGTCGGTTCACCCCAGGTCGGTTCCAACCTGGGCCAGGCACACGTGATCTTCGGCAAGGCCGACGGGGACAACCGTCGAGCTTTCCGATGTCAGCCTCGGCACCGGCGGTTTTGCGATCGACGGCGTGTCCGACCAGGACAGGGCGGGCAGTGCCGTCGCCGGCATCGGTGACCTGAACGGCGACGGCCTCGACGATCTGCTGGTCGGCGCCCAGACCGATGACCCCAATGATACGTCCTCGGGGGCAAGTTTCGTTGTCTTCGGCAAGGCCGATGGCGCAACAGTGAATCTCTCGGATGTCCAGTCCGGAACCGGTGGCTTCGTCATCAACGGCTTCGAGTTCAATGCCCAATCGGGCGAGGCGCTCGACGGCGGCGGCGACATCAATGGTGACGGCATCGAGGATCTGATCATCGGTTCCCGACTGGCCGACCCCGGTGGAGTCAGTGCTGCCGGACAGACCTTTGTCGTCTTCGGCAAGCTGGACACCACAGCAGTGGAACTCTCCGCCGTGGAGGGTGGCACCGGCGGCTTCGCCATCAATGGTGAAGTGGGGTCTGATTTCTCCGGCTACAGCCTCAGCAATGCGGGCGACGTCAACGGCGACGGTCTCGACGATATTCTCGTCGGCGCGCTCGGCAGTGACTACAACGGGATCAATTCCGGTTCTGCCTACGTCGTCTTCGGCAAGGCGGACGGTACGGTTTGTGGATCTGGCGACCGTGCGTGCCGGAACCGGCGGCTTCGTGATCAACGGCGTGTCCGCCTACGATCAGGCAGGGCGGTTTGTCAGCGGCATCGGCGACCTGAACGGAGATGGCCTGGCGGACGTGCTGATCGGTGCACCGTTCGATGATCCCAATGGCGCGGATTCCGGTGCCGCCTTCGTTGTCTTCGGCAAGGCGGACGGAGCTGCGGTGGAACTGGCTTCGGTCGAGAACGGCGTCGGTGGCTTTGTCATCAACGGTGTCTCGGCGCTTGACGAGGCAGGTCGCTCCGTCAGCGGTGCGGGTGATGTCAATGGCGATGGCGTGAACGATCTGCTGATCGGCGCACCATCGGACGATCCCAACGGCACCGATTCCGGTGCCGCCTTCGTGGTGTTCACGACCAGTCCGTTCGAGACGGATTTCAGCGCGCTGCCGGCCCAGACCCCTGGACGAGGACACCAGCCTCAGCTTCTCCGGACTGTTCGTGGCCGATACCGATCTGGCAGAGGGCGATGGCAATAATCGAGGTCGTGCTGTCCGTCAGCAACGGCACGCTGGACGTCACGGATACAGCCGCCGCCATCAGCGGCGACCTGACCGGTTCGGTCACGATCAGCGGTGCGCTGGCCGACGTCAACGCGGGCCATCACGGACTTCACCTATACACCGGACGCTGACTTCAACGGTGTGGACAGTGGCGTCATCACCGTCTCGGATCTGGGCAATACGGGCGCGGGCGGTGCGCTGACCGACAGCGAAAACCATCGCGATCACGGTGAACGCGGTCAACGATGCGCCGACAGCGGTGGACGATACCGCGACAGTAGTTGAGGATTCGTCTGTCGAGATCGACGTGCTGGCCAAACGACAGCGACCTGGATGGAGATCCAGTCAGTATCGCGGCCTTCACGCAGGGCGCAAATGGCAGTGTCGGAAACGAGAGCGGCAGCCTGGTCTACGTTCCGGATGCCGATTTCAATGGCACCGACAGCTTCACCTACACGATCTCCGACGGCAATGGCGGGGAAGACACGGCGACAGTCACCGTGACGGTCGATCCGGTGAATGATGTCCCCGTTGCCGTGGCAGACACAGCAACGACCGATGAGGACATCGCGGTGTCCATCGACGTGCTGGCCAACGACAGCGACGTGGATGGAGACGTCCTTACCGTCTCTGCCGTGACCCAGGGTGCCAATGGCGCTGTTTCCATCGACAGCCGCAACGGTGATGTCATCTACGCACCGGGACGCCGACTTCAACGGCACTGACGCCCTTCACCTATACCGTCGCAGACGGCGATGGCGGCACTGACACGGAGACCGTCACCGTCACCATCAATGCCGTGAACGATGCGCCGACAGCGGTGGACGATACCGCAACGGTCGATGAGGATTCCTTCGTCGAGATCGATGTACTGGCCAAACGACAGTGACGTGGATGGGGACGCGATCAGCATCTCGACCTTCACGCAGGGCGCGAAACGGTTCGGTGGGGTCCGAAGGCGGCAACCTTACCTACAATCCGGACGCCGATTTCAGCGGTACGGACAGCTTCACCTACACGATTTCGGACGGCAATGGCGGCACCGACACGGCAACGGTAACCGTCACCGTCGATCCGGTGAATGATGCACCAACAGGGACCGGCGGCACCGGTGCGGCGCAACAGTTCGTGGCCGCAAACAATGACTTCGTGACCGTTGCCAATGATGCAGCCCTCAGCCCGTCAAGCTGGACGGTCGAAGCCTGGATCACCACCACCGACACAGGCAACGACTTCAACCGCGTCGTGACCAAGCCGGTGGGCGGGCGGTCAGAATTTCAGCCTGGTGGTCAAGAACGGACTGGCGCATATCCGCTTCGACAGCGGCTCCGGTGGCCAGCAGGTCGAGGCCGGGTTTGTCGCCGACGGCACCCCGCACCACATTGCAGGCACTTACGACGCGCCAAATGACCTGCTGATCCTCTACGTCGACGGCGCCGAAGTTGGCAGACTGACAACAGTAGGAACACCGGTCACCAGCGCGGAAGACCTGTTCATCGGCCGGTTCAGCAAGCAACTTTGCCGACAATTTCGACGGCGACATCGCCGAGGTCCGGTTCTGGTCGGAGGCGCGCACGGATGCGCAGATCGCCGCCGACTTCGATCAGGTGATCGATACCGACGCCGAGACGAGGCTGGAGCTGTATCTGACCTTCGGTGGTCATGTTCAGGATGCGTCCGGCAATGACCGTGACGGCACCTTCGGCAGCACCCCCACCTTTGTCGCCTCCGACGCGCCGGTCGATCAGACCGTCAACACGCCGGAAGACGTGGCGGCCACCGTTTTCGGCATGGCCGTCGCGGACATCGATGCGGGTGCAGGCGAGATCAGCGTCACGCTGACATCGACCAATGGCGTCATCGACATCACGCTGGGGACTGCGACCGTCAGCGGGGATCTGAGCAAGTCGGTCACGCTGACCGGCACGGTGGCAGAGGTGAATTCCTCCCTGAATGCCTTCACCTACATTCCCGATGCCGACTTCGCTGGCCAGGACACCATCAACTTGACCGTTTCCGATCAGGGCAACACGGGATCGGGCGGCGCGCTGACTGCAGTTGCGTCGACCACGATCAAACGTCATCTCCGACACCATCAACGCCCTGTTCACCGAAGGCGCGGACAGCGTCGATTTCGCGGCGGGTGAGGGTCTCGTCAGTGAAGGCGGTGACAACAACAACGCCCTGGGTGGCAACGATACCGTCACCCTGCCCGACGACGGGGCCTCCGGCTTCGACATCGCGTCGGCATTCCTGGGCGGGGCAGGCGATGATTCGATCAGCGGTGGCGCGCTTGGCGACACCATCGATGGCGGCACCGGTGCGGACACCATCAACGGCGGCGGCGGGGCTGACAGCCTGGAAGGTGGCGACGGGATCGATGTTCTCGATTTCTCCGACAACCTCTCCGAGGTCGGCGTCACGATCAGTCTGGCTGCCGGTTACGGCCAATGATGGTACCAGCACCGACACGGTTTCAGGGTTCGAGGTCGTCATCGGTTCCGCACAGGCGGACAGCCTGGTGTCAGCCAGCACCAGCACAACCCTTTCCGGCGCGGCAGGCGACGACACCATTACCGCCTTTGGTGACGCCCAGACCTTCTTCGGTGGGGATGGTGCCGACAGGCCTGAACGGTGGCAGCAACGACGATACCCTGGACGGCGGCATCGGCAATGACACCATGCTGGGTGGGTCGGGCAATGACTGTCTGACCGGCGGCGCGGGGGATGATTTCTTCAACGGCAATGCCGGTGACAATCAGTTCTTCGGCGGCGACGGAAACGACACCGGCTTTGCCGGCCAGGGCAACGAGACCCTGGTCGGTGGCGACGGCATCGACACGGTTTCCCTCTCCACCGGGACGGAAGCGCTGGACATCGACCTGACGGCAGGCACTGCCACCGGCGCGACGCTGAGCATCAGCATCTCCGGGTTCGAGCAGGTTGCAGGCAGCAATCTCGACGACACGATCCAGGGCGCCACAGGACACGGAGCAACTGCAGGGCCTGGATGGCAACGACAGCATCACTGCCGAGTCGGCCCACCGCGACCTTCGTGATCGGCGGCGACGGCAACGACACGCTGGTTGGCGGCACGGCGGGGGATTCCCTGTTTGGCGGTGCCGACGATGACAGTGTTCTGGGTGGCGACGGCGACGACAACCTGTTTGGCGACGTCGGCAATGACACGATGCAAGGTGCGACCGGCGCCGATACGCTGAACGGCTTTGACGGCGACGACGACCTCTCTGGTGGTGACGGGTCAGACACCCTTTCGGGCGGGTCCGGGGCGGACAGCCTGACCGGCAATTCGGGCACGGACTCCCTGCGCGGTGGCGACGATGCCGACCGGCTCTCCGGCGGCACGGAGAATGACTTGCTGTTCGGCGATGCAGGTGCAGACACGCTGATCGGTGGCGCAGGCGACGACTCGCTGAATGGCGGAACCGAGATCGACACCGCCGACTATTCGGCAGCGGCTGGAGGAATTTCGGCCAGCCTGGTCACCAATCTGGTCAGTGACGGCGACGGTGGCACCGACACGCTGATCGCCGTCGAGAACATCACCGGGTCGGCCTTCGGCGATACGATCATCAGCAGCACCGGCGACAGCACCATCGACGGTGGCGCGGGTGACGACACCATCAGCGCCGGGAGCGGCACCGAAAGCCTGAGCGGCGGTCTGGGGACGGATCTTCTGATCGCGGACTTCTCCGCCAACGCAGTCGCGGTCACCACCACCCGTTCCGGTGACGACATCAGTCTGGTGACTGTGCTGGAACAGGCCTCCGTCAGCACGCTCACCATCGACGGGTTCGAGCGCATCGCGATGCTTGGCAGCAACCAGGCGGATGAACTGGTCGGCGGTGCCCTGTCGGATACCCTGTCGGGCAGAGACGGCAATGACACGGTCTTCGGCACCGCGCTGGATTCGCTGGATGGTGGCGCAGGCAATGACAGGCTGAACATCGACCTGTCCGGACAGACGGAATCCATCTTCGCAAGCAGTGGCACCACCACCCTGCTGGACGGCACTTCCTTCACCTCCTTCGAGCAGTTCGACATCCAGCTCGGGTCCGGCAATGACCAGGTCAGTCTGACGGGCGCGCTGAACGACACCATCGACGGTGGCGCAGGCGACGACACCATCCAGGCAGGACGCGGCACCGACAGCCTGAGTGGCGGCGTGGGGAGCGATCTGCTGATCGTGGACTTCTCTGCCATTGGCAATGCGGTCACGACCAACCGGAGCGGCGACGACATCAGTCTGGTGACATCCTTCGTGCAGTCCGGCGGAGGCACGATCACCGTCGACGGTTTCGAGCGTGTTTCGATGTTGGGCAGCAACAAGACGGATGAACTGGTCGGCGGTGCCCTGTCCGACACCCTGTCGGGCGGCGACGGCAATGACACGGTCTTCGGCACCGCGCTGGATTCGCTGGATGGCGGCGCAGGCAATGACAGGCTGAACATCGATCTGTCTGCCCAGTCAGAGAACATCTCGATCAGCGGCGGCGGGTCCACCACCCTGCTGGACGGCACCACGATCATTTCCTTCGAACAACTGGACATCCAGTTGGGGTCAGGCAACGACCAGATCAGCCTGACGGGTGCGCTGAACGACACAATCGACGGCGGCGCAGGTGATGACACCATCAGCGCCGGGGGCGGCAACGACAGCCTGAGCGGCGGTCTGGGGACAGACCTTCTGATCGCGGACTTCTCCGCCAACGCGGTCGCGGTCACAGCCACCCGTTCCGGTGACGACATCAGTCTGGTGACTGTGCTGGAACAGGCCTCTGTCAGCACGCTGACCATCGACGGGTTCGAGCGCATTTCGATGCTTGGCAGCAACCAGGCGGATGAACTGGTCGGCGGTGCCCTGTCCGACACCCTGTCAGGCAACGATGGCAATGACACGGTCTTCGGCACCGCGCTGGATTCGCTGGATGGCGGCGCAGGCAATGACAGGCTGAACATCGATCTGTCTGCCCAGTCAGAGAACATCTCGATCAGCGGCGGCGGGTCCACCACCCTGCTGGACGGCACCACGATCATTTCCTTCGAGCAACTGGACATCCAGTTGGGGTCAGGCAACGACCAGATCAGCCTGACGGGTGCGCTGAACGACACCATCGATAGTGGGGCGGGTGACGACACGATCAGTGCCGGGGGCGGCAACGACAGCCTGAGCGGCGGTCTGGGGACAGACCTTCTGATCGCGGACTTCTCTGCCAACGCGGTCGCGGTCACAGCCACCCGTTCCGGTGACGACATCAGTCTGGTGACTGTGCTGGAACAGGCCTCTGTCAGCACGCTGACCATCGACGGGTTCGAACGGGCATTCCTGACCGGCAGCAACCAGGGCGATGTTCTGGTTGGCGGTGCCCTGGCCGATACCCTGTTCGGCGGCGACGGCAACGATACGCTGATCGCCAATGCGGGCGACGACAGTATCTCGGGCGGCTTTGGCAATGACTCGATCATTGCAGGTGACGGCACGAACACGATTGCCGGTGGCAGCGGCACCGACACGGTGGATTTCAGCACCGGTACGAGTGCAATCAGCGTCGATCTCGCCACAGGCACCGGCACCGATACGCTGTCCGGCATCGAGGTCGTGATCGGAACGGACCAGTTCGACAGCATCGTCGGCGGCACTGCGGCGGAGACCCTGTCTGGCGGGCTGGAGGCCGATACCCTGATCGGCGGCGATGGCGCGGACAGCCTGAACGGTGGCGACGGCATCGACTTCGTCGATTACACGGACGACAGCGATACTGACGGCATCGTCATCGATCTCGTATCGGGAACTGCCGGAACGGCGACAGGCGAGGACACGCTGGTCGCCATCGAGAATGTGGTCGGCTCCGTCGGGGCGGATTCGATCGTCGGGGCGACCGGCTCCACCGAACTGGATGGCGGCGCAGGCAACGACACAATCAATGCCAGCGCCGGCACCTCCGACCAGAACCTGATCGGCGGCGAAGGCAACGACACCCTGACCAGCGGCAGCGGCAATGACACCCTTTCAGGCGGTCTCGGCACAGACCAGCTTTCCGGCGGGTCCGGTAACGACCTGATGCAGGGTCAGGACGACAATGACACACTGTTCGGCGGCCAGGGCGACGACACCATGGACGGTGGCGACGGCAATGACTTCCTGACCGCCGGGGATGGCGCGGACAGCGTCGTCGGCGGGTTGGGCAACGACAATATCTTCCTGGGTCTTGGCACCGACACGCTGGATGGCGGCGTTGGCACGGATGCCGTCTTCAGCAGCACGGCAGGTGCCGCCGTCAATATCGATCTAGGCGCCGGAACAATAACCTTCGGTGCCGAGAGCCAGTCGGTCACGGGCGTGGAGAATGCCTTCGGTGCAGCCTTCAACGACACCCTGACAGGTGACGGGGCCAAGAACCTCTTGCAGGGTGATGACGGTGACGACCAGATCAGCGCCGGTGGCGACGAAGACACCCTGTCCGGCGGCAGTGGCGCGGACACGCTGGTTGGCGGTGAGGGCGCTGACTCGCTCAGTGGCGGCCAGGACGATGACCGGCTGATCGCCAGCAATGACAACGACACACTGAACGGTGGCGTCGGTACGGATGTAGCCAGCTTCGCGGCGCTTGTGCTGGCGCTGAATCTCGACCTGTTCGTCGGGTCGGCAGACTCTGGCCAACTGTCGTTCACGATCAGCGAGATCGAGGATGTCGAGGGCACGACCTTCAATGACACCATCGCCGGTGACAGCGGCGCCAACCTGATCATCGGTGATCTGGGCGATGACCTGCTGTCGGGCAACAATGGCTCGGATACGCTGCAGGGCGGCGACGGCAACGATACCCTGCTGGGCGATGACGAGGCCGACAGCCTGATCGGCGGCGGCGGCATCGATACAGCCGACTTCACCAACGACACCGATCTGGACGGCATTGCCATCAACCTGGGATTGGGCACTGCGATCACCAATACCGGCACGGACACGCTGGCCGGGATCGAGAACGTTCTGGCCAACAGTGGCAATGACACGATCATCGGCGACGCCGGGGCCAACCATCTGGAAGGTGCGGGCGGCAACGACAGCATCAGTGGCGCGGCAGGTGACGACACCATCCTGGGCGGTCAGGGCAGCGACGTGCTGGACGGTGGCGCGGATGCCGACAGTATCGACGGTGGCGACAACGACGACACACTGGACGGCGGTACCGGCGACGACACCTTGAGTGGCGGCGGCGGCGGCGACAGCCTGAACGGCAACACCGGTACCGACACCGCCGACTACAGCCTCACCGGAGTTGGCATCAGCGCCGATCTCGTGT
Organism: Taphrorychus bicolor; assembly: GCA_951812265.1. Taxonomy (NCBI): domain Eukaryota; kingdom Metazoa; phylum Arthropoda; class Insecta; order Coleoptera; family Curculionidae; genus Taphrorychus; species Taphrorychus bicolor. Next base: position 21,649 of record CATOSE010000401.1, on the reverse strand, counting down.
CCGGTTTCGTGGGCGAAGACAATGAGCAGACGGATACGCTGACCGGCATCGAGAACATCCTCGGCTCCGCATTCGATGACAACATCGACGGTGACGCGCAGAACAATGCCTTCTTCGGTGGCAATGGTGCCGACGTGCTGTTCGGTGCCGAAGGCGACGACACGCTGGACGGTGGCGCGGGCGATGATCTGCTGTTTGGTGACGAAGGCTCGGATTCACTGGTTGGTGGTGACGGCTCGGATACGGCTGACTACAGCAGCGAGGACGTCAATGCCGGACTGACCGGCGGTCTGAGCAGCGGCCTGATAACCGATGGTGTCTCGACGGACACGCTCTCCGGCATCGAGAATATTGTCGGCAGCGCTCTGAGCGACAGTCTCGACGGTGATGCCGCAGCCAATATCATCGATGGCAGCAGCGGCGACGACACCATCAAGGGCGGAGCGGGCGGTGACTCCCTTGTCGGCGGCGAAACCGGCGAAACTAATGGCGACGTGGTCAGCTACGCGGATGATCCGGCAGGCGTGGCGGTCGATCTGACCAACACGACAGCTACTGACGGCTTCGCGAATACGGACTCGGTCGAATTCTTCGAGAACATCATCGGCAGCGGCTTCAATGACACCCTGACAGGCGACGCCCAGGCCAACCTGATCGAAGGCGGTGCCGGCAACGACACCCTCAGCGGGGCCGCCGGTGACGACACGCTGGATGGCGGCGCAGGCAGCGACAGCATGGTCGGTGGCGATGGTGAGGACACCTTCATCATCTCAGACGACAACGACACGGTGGATGGCAATGGCGGTTTCGATGCCGTGAGCTTTGCCAACGTCTCTGCCGGAGTAACGCTTGACCTGAATACCGCGATCGCCACGTCGGGTGCGAACACCATGCTGATCCAGAGCGTCGCGGATGTGATCGGCAGCGCCTTCGACGACATCATCGCCGCAGACAACCAGGACAACCAGATCGAAGGCGGCCTGGGTGCGGACCAGCTCAACGGCCGCGAAGGTGCCGATACGCTGGAGGGCGGTGTCGGCGATGACACGCTGGAAGGCGGCGACGGCAACGACCGGCTCACGGGCGGTGTCGGCGCCGACAGCATCACGACGGGTGCCGGGGACGACGTATTGGCGGTGGACAGCCCGTCGGACCTGACAGATATCGCCACGAACATCACCGTCACCGCCTCCGGCCTTGCAGTGGATGTCGTTACGGACTTCACCACGAATTCCGATGCGTTCTTCATTGACGGAACTGGGTTCGGACTGGTGAACCCGTCACTAGTCGAGATTGCCGGTGACTATGATGGCACCAATTCCGGTCAGGCTTCGGGCGACCACTTCATCTTCGACGGCACGCACCTGATCTACGACGAGGACGTGACCAGTGCAGGCTATTCGGTTGTCGCGCGGGTCGAGGGCGACAGTGTTGCCCAGGGCGATCTGTTGATTGGTCTCGGTGGCCCCTCGTAATGCCTGCCAGCGACGCCAGCGCTTCCGTCCCCCGTCTGGTCGTCGACCATCTCGCGATCACCGCGCGAACCCTCGACGAGGGCGTGGCCTGGGTGCGCGACATGCTGGGTATCGAGATGCCGCCCGGCGGGTCTCACCCGCGCATGGGGACGCACAACCGTCTGCTGGCGCTTGGCCCCGCCGACTTCCTCGAGGTGATTGCGGTTGAGCCGGATGCACCGGCACCGGGGGTCGGGCGCTGGTACGGTCTGGACAGCTTCGACGCCAGCCCGCGCATCGGCACCTGGATTCTCGGCACGCCGGACATTGCCGCCAGTCTCGCCCGCGCCCACCCGGACAGCGGTCCGGCAGTCGAGGCCATTCGCGGTGATCTTGAATGGCTGATCTCGGTCCCCGCAGACGGATCGATGCCGATGCAGGGTGCCTATCCGACACTGATCCAGTGGCCCGCCGGTCCCCTGCCCGTCACGCGGATGCAGGATCGCGGCTGTTCCCTGCACAGCCTGACCGTTCGCCACCCCGACGCCAATACCATCGCCGCCCGCCTGAACGGGCAGTTGCATGACCCGCGCGTGATCTTCGAGACCGGACCGGTCGGGCTGGCAGCGACGTTCAATACGCCGTCCGGCCAGCGAACACTCGGTTAGACCTGCCCGCAGGAAAAGACTTCGCCCCGGGAAAGAGAAAGGGCCGCCCGGATCGAACCGGACAGCCCTTGAAATCAATCAGAATGTTCGGCAGCCATCAGGCGGCGATCATGCCTGACAGGCGGGCACGGATCAGTTGGTCCGCCTCCGCCATGATGCGGTCGACCAGTTCCTTGCAGCTCGGCACATCGTGGATCAGGCCAGCGACCATGCCGCAGCTCCAGGCGCCGATGTCCATGTCGCCTTCCATCATCACCTTCGGATAGACGCCCGCGACCAGCTCGCGAATGTCATCGATGGCGATCTCGGCACCCTTCTCGCGTTCGATCTCCAGGATGCGTTCCACGGCAGGGTTGGTCAGCACCCGCTCCGTATTGCGCAGGCCCCGCATCACCAGGCGCGTATCCAGTTCGGACGCCGCGACGATGGCCTGCTTCACGTTCTCATGCACCGGCGCTTCCTTCGTGGCGATGAAGCGCGTACCCATGTTCATGCCGTCAGCCCCCATGGCGAGCGCCGCCACCAGGCTGCGCGCGTCGGCCATGCCGCCCGACGCCACGAACGGAATCTTCAGTTCCTCCGCCGCGCGGGGCAGCAGGATCATGTTGGGGATGTCGTCCTCCCCCGGATGGCCGCCGCACTCGAAGCCATCGACGCTGACCGCGTCACAGCCGATCTTCTCCGCCTTGAGGCTGTGACGGACGGAGGTGCACTTGTGGATCACCTTGATCCCGGCTTCCTTCATCGCGGGCATGTAGGCCTCGGGGGAGCGGCCCGCCGTTTCCACGATCTTCACCCCGCCCTCGATGATGGCTCGGATGTATTCCGGGTACGGCGGTGCCTCGAACGTCGGCAGGAACGTCAGGTTGACGCAGATCGGCTTGTCCGTCATCTCGCGGCACTTGGCGATCTCCTTCGCCAGCTTCTCCGGCGTGCCCTGCGTCAGGCCGGTGATGGTGCCAAGCCCCCCGGCATTGGAAACGGCAGCCGCCAGCTCGGCAAAGCCGACATAGTGCATGCCACCCTGGATGATCGGATGCTCGATCCCGAACATTTCGGTGATACGTGTCTTCATGGTCCTGCAGCCTCCCCGGCCAATATCTGAAACTGTCCACGGGTGACGGTGATCGAATGCCCCCTCACCCCTCTGTTCGGCACCATACCCCCAGCGCGGCAACCCGCAAGCACGCGGTTGCACCATGCCCGAACGATCACACAACCCGGTGAGCACCGGCCTGGGAGGCTGCCCCTGAAGCAAGGCAGTGATACCATGTCATTCGCGGTGCCGGCCCTGCGAGCGCACCGACCGACGTCCCGTCAATGCTGCCCCGGAGACCGGACCATGCCCGATCAGTTGAAGAGCATCGACGCCCTGCGCCACCCGGCCGGAACCCGGCCCCGCCCGGCGACACCGGCGGATACGGAGGCTGGCACGCTCGACTGGAAGGAAGTTTCCAGACTCGCATGGCGACCCGCCTGGTCGATCCGAAGCCGACGGGGCAGTGTCGGCCCGTTCATGGAGATGCTGCGGGAATGGTTCGGACGCGGGCAGTAAGCCGGTGCGTCAGCGCGTTGAGCCGCGATAGTCGATGTTCCCGACCGGTCCGGTCTCGTCCAGGTTCAGTCAGATGGCGCGCAGGTCTTGCAGAACGGCGTATGGGGAAGCAGCGCGAGCCGCGCGTCACTGATCGTGTCTCCACAGGTGACGCAGACCCCGAATGTCCCGTCCGCGAACCGCTTCAGCGCCGCGTCAATGGCGGTGAGTTCCCTCTGTCCGGACAGGCCCAGGGTTTCCATCGGCTCATCATCCTCCCGCTCGACCGACCTGTCTTCCACATCCGGATCGGCAGGGGCATTCAATTGGTCCTCGAACCTCTGAAGGCGATCTCGCAGCTCTTCGCGTCGCTGCACCAGACGCCAACGCACATCCTCGAAATCCTGCATCATGGTTCCTTTCCCGGACCGGTGTCATTGCGGGGCGAAACACCTCCGCCGCTCATGCCAGCATCACCGCGATCTGATCCTTCAGGCTCAGCCGTTCCTTGCGCATCTTCTCCTCGGTGAACTGGTCTGTCGGCTCGACATTGGTCTCGGCCCGGTGAATGTCGCGATTGACCGCGTGATAGCGCTCGGCCAGCTTCCTGAAGTGTGCGTCGGATCCGTTCAGTTCGTGCATCTTCTGCACCTTGTCGGGAAATTCCTCGGCCAGTTCGTGCGGTGTGTGGGACATGGGACCTCCTCCAGTGGACCAGACAGGCAACGACGTGTGCCTGATCTGAACCCTATGCAGGTGGGCCGGGGTCGCCTTGATCTCGGTCAAGTGTGCCGGATCAAAGCTCCACTTCTGCCATCTTCTCGGCCAGCGTGGTGCGGATCAGTTGCTTCAGCCAGACCAGCCCTGCATCGGCGTCATTGCGCTGATGCCATGTCATCTGAAAATTGTGGGCATTGACCGGGACGGACAGTGGCAGGATCTGCAATTGGTCCCGCCATGGCGATGTCGCCACGTGCAGACGGTTGGCATAGCCGACCAGATCGCTGCCCGCGACGATCTCGAGGATCGATGTGGGTCGGTTGACCAGCACCACATCCCGCCGTTCCGGCCTGTTCACCATCCGGAAGAACTTCGAGTTGGCCAGTGCGCCGGGCGCCATGTCCATCGAGACCTGTCCAGTGGCGACCAGTTGCTCCGGGGTCACCGAGCCATTGATCGTCGGGTGGCCGCGCCGCGCGATCACGCAGAGATCCATCGGCATCAGTTCCTGCCAGCGCAGCTCGGGGTGATTCGTGGGCGGCACCCCAAGGGCGAGGTCAGCGTTGCCGCTCTCCAGTGCCTCGACGATCGGCACCTTCGGTGCCAGCAGCAGCCGCAAGGTGATTCCCGGACAATACTGTATCTTGCGGACCAGGGCCGGGATCAGGATCGCCTCCAGCATGTCCAGCATGTGCAGCCGGAACTCCCGCACGTCGGTTTCCGGATCGAACGAGGCTTCGGGACGCACGATGGCGTCCATCTCGTGCAGGGCGCGGCGTACCCGCCCGATCAGCTCCTCCGCCCGCGCGCTGGGCAGAACACCCCGCGGCTGACGCAGGAACAGCGGATCGTCCAGCACCTCCCGCAGCCGCGCGAGCAGGTTGGACATGGTCGGCTGGGAATAGCCAAGTGACTGCCCGGCACGGGAAATATTGCGCGTCGAGTAGATCGCCTCGAACGCCATTAGATGCTTGATTTCCAGTTGCCGAAGCGCCGCGTTGACGCCCCTGCCGATGTCTCCGGGCTCATTCATAACAGATCCTGATATCTAGTTATTGGAATTTCCGACCTACTGGTTGCCAGTATTTTTATGTATCTATCATTGGTATTCGGCGGACGAAAGCGCGAATTCCTCCGGCGTAAACTCCGGCATCACGGGCCAGTCGCCCGCGCCTGCCGACGGGAAGGGAGTATGAGTATGCAGCATGTATCTGCGACCCGTCCGTTGACCAAGTACAGGCCACCCGCAACGGGATTCAGGTGGGCCGGACCGGGCCTGGAACGCGCGATGAACCGCGCGACGATACGCTCTCCGATTCTGCGGTGGATTCTCTCGTTCCTGTTTCTGCCGCTGGTCTGGCATCTGGGCCTGCGGATCAATTATTCGCTGGATGACTTCTTCGTCGAGGTGCCGCATCGACGGATCAACCGCAATTCCTACGGCACGGTCGGCGGCGCGGCCCTGCTGGCCAATCTGGAGCTCGCGGCCGGGTGCTACCTGTTCATGCGCACCGATGGCGGTCACCGGATCGTCTGCCGCAACGCCAGCTATCGCTTCATGCTGCCATCGACCAATGGCCTGCGGCTGGAGGTCGAGCCGCTGGACAGTGACCTGGAGGCCGCAATCAGATCCGGCCAGCCGTTCAACACCAACCTGAAGGTGAACGTATTCTCGCGCGGCGCGGCACCGGGCGAGCGCGGGCGGCGCATCGGTCGCGGAGAGCTGAAGTTCCACCTCTGGCCCGTCACCACGGACGTGTGATGCGCAACCTGCCCGTCGCCTTCTTCCTCGCCTGCTCCTGGTTCTGGTGCATCGGCGGTTTCTTCCCCGTCCTGCTGCAACAGGAATTCGGCCAGGTCGCGTTCCTGTGCTTCATGGTCTTCAACGTCGTCGGCGCGACCCTGTTCGGCTTCGTCTGGAGCAATGACGCACGCCAGCGCTTCCAGGAGCGTCACCGGTTGCCTGCGCAGTTCTTCTCCATGCTGGTGATTGGCTACCACTGCATCTTCATGGCCTGGCTCTCGGCCTTGCTGCACGATCCGACGCCGCTGATCGCCTTCGTCGGGGTCAGCGTGGCCTGCACCGCGCTGCAGCAGCATCTGAACCGACTGGCCATCGTCCTGTTCGCGGTCACCGCCTCCCTGTTCCTGTTCGCCTGGACAGGCATCGACGCGGGTGCCGCCGCAGTGCCCCGGTCAGGACCGCAGCCCTTCACCCACCAGATCCTGCCACTCGCCCTCGGTTTTCTGCTGGCACCCTACTTCGACCTCACGTTTCATCGGGCCTATGCGGACAGCGCCAATCCCCGACTGACGTTCCTGCTGGGGTACGGCGTGCTGTTCCTGGCGCTGCTGGGGGGCATGTATCTGGCGACACCGGTCTTCGCGCTGCTGCTGACGGCCGGCAGCCTCACCGGCTCCGGCCTCCAGGCCGTCGTGGCGATCCTGGTACTGCAGACCGGTTTCACTACCGCCGCGCACCTGCGGGAAGTTCAGGCCACGCAGTGGAGCCGGTCACGATTTGCCCTGCCCGCCGTCGGGGCCGTTGTGACGCTCTCCGCACTGCACCTGGCCATCGGCCAACTGATCCCTGCGATGACCGTCTCCGCCGGGGAACTGGTCTACAGGGGCTTCGTGTTCCTGATCGGCGTGCTGTTTCCGGTGATCCTGTTGTTCGGTGGCCTGACGCGCCAGGCGCTGCTGGTCATGGCGTTCCTGACGCCCTGCTACACCTTCGGCTTCCTGATCGGCGGGCAGTTTGCGCCCTTCCTGTCGGTCGCCATGGTCGGGCTTGCGGTGGCGTGCTGGCTGCGCCTCCGGTCCGAGAGTACCGACCGGCGGTGGACAGCCACGGCGACCCGCCCCGGCAGGGAGAGCCGGACATGAGCCGGGTCACCATCCACGAGACCGATCCGCGCCGCCGCTTCTGGCCCATCGGCTTCCTGGCTCCGGCGGTTGCTCCACTGCTGTTGCTGGCGCAGCACCTGGGGGCGGATGAATGGCTGCTGGCGGCCCTGCCGTTGGGGCTGCTGTTCGGCGTGGCGCCAGTCGCCGACCATCTGATCGGCCGCGACTATCGCAACCTGTCACGGGATGCGGCGCGGAAGCTGGCGGGCGATCCCTACTACCGCCGTCTGATGCATGCCATCGTGCCGTCCTACGCCATAGGGCTGTTCGCCGCCTGCGCCCTGTTCGCGCGGGCCGACTTCTCGCTGGTGCAGGGGCTGCTGTTCACGGTGGGCATTGCCTATGTGCATTCGCTGCTGGTGCTGGTGGCACACGAACTCGGCCATGCCCGCGCGGCCCGTGACCGCCTGATGGCCCGCTTCGCCCTGGCACTGATCGGCTACGGCCACTTCGGCGTGGAGCACAACATCAACCACCACCTGACCGTCGCCACCCGCGACGACCCGGCCAGTTCGCGTTATGGGGAGAGCATCTACCGCTTCGCTCTGCGGGAGATCCCCGGCACCTTCCGTGGCGCCATCGCAGCAGAGCGGCGGCGACTGCAGCGACGTGGCCTGCGCTGGTGGAGCATGCAGAACGAGCTGCTGGGCAACTGGGCCATGTCGCTGGCGCTGGTGGCGCTGTTGCTGGCCCTGTTCGGCCCGCTCGTCCTGCCCTTCTTCGTGCTGCACGGACTGGTCGCCTGGCTCTCCATCACCATGGCCAACTATACCGCCCACTACGGCCTGCACCGCCGCATCATCAACGGACGCCGCGAACCCTGCGGCCCGGAACATTCTTGGAGCTCGGGCTTCCTGTTCTCCAACCTGCTGTTCTTCAACCTGCAGCGCCACGCCGACCACCACGCCAACGCCCAGCGCCCGTTCCAGAGCCTGTCCTACATCGAGGACACCCCCGAGCTGCCCGCCGGCATCCCCGGCCTGTTCTGCATGATGCTGGTCCCGCCGGTCTGGTTCCGCGTCATGAACCCGCGCCTGCTGGCGGCAGTCGACCACGACCCGGCACGGATCAACTTCCGCGACCCGGCGCAGGCCGAGACCGTCCGCGCTCCGGTCCCGGAGACTGCCGGATAGCCCGGGTGCGGCCAACGGCCCCGGAACCACCGACCTTGGACCGTCATCACCTTGTTGTCGCAGGCCCGAATGCGCATATGATCAGCATGGAACGGAGCCCCCGGCGTATCGACCCGGCCCCTCCGCGCCCCCCGCCGCCACAGCCCCCAGCCATCCGGCTGACCCGGCTCCCGGCAGACAGAAGAAGTCATTGAAATGTCCAAGGGCAACAAGACGCGTGGCAACAAGGAAACCAAGAAGCCGAAGCAGGAAAAGCCGAAGGTCTTCGCCACCGCCAACTCCAACGCCGCCAAACCCCTGATCTCCCCCGGCAAGCAGGGCAAATAGCGGAAATGCCGGACCAGCGCGGTCGAGGGGCCGCGCTGGTTCTGAGTCCGCCAGCCGTTGCGCGATCCAATCCGCCAGGTTCATGCATCGCTTCCGCATCCGATCCCTGGTGAAATGATTCGACAAGACTATGGTGTTACTGGCGATCTGGAACGGACCGATTGCGGTTCCCGCCCACGCCGACGCACATTCACTGCAGGAACATTATCCGTGGTTCGCATTCGCAACCACCGCGCGGGATGAACGGAGATGGACACCGATCATTTCGACCTGCTATCCACCAGAGGTAGTTTTGAACGAGGCGGTTGGTTGCGTTCCGGTCTCAGGAAGAGAACAAGGCAAGGAAAGCTGGCCGTGATGCAGCGAGTCCCCGCACGACGCCTGTGTTCAGCGTTCATCTGCCTTGCAATTGCCCTGTCCGCGTTGCTGCCCATGCCACAGCATCTCCCGGCGTTTCACGAGGTACTGGAGCAGATTGAGCTCCGCATAGCGGAACATGGGCACTCCCATGGCATGGTTGAAGATCTGGACGCTGCCCTGCACGGGCACGGGCACGAAGCCGTGGAACACGAGCACGGGACAGCGATACCGGCATCGGCACCAAGCCCACCCATGCCGCCCAGCCCCGAGAAGCAAGCGGCTTCCCCGCAACTTGCCTTCACGCCAGGTATCCCCGACGGAATTCTCAGACCTCCGCGCACCTGAATGCCGCCATGCGCAAGCGTGGCCCACCAGTCAGGAATGCATAAACGGAGAACCAGTCATGACGACAACTGTCTGTCTCAGGCATGCCGACGCGCTCAGGCGCGTGGCTCTTGCGACCTGCCTTGCCATCGCCGCACTGTCGATGGCGACCGGCAACGCTCTCGCACACAACGTAACAGCGGGCGATGCCGGCTATATCCAGGAAATCTGGGGCATACATATTGTCCCCTTCACCTACCTTGGCGCCAAGCACATGGTGACCGGGTACGATCACATCCTGTTCCTCTTCGGTGTCGTCTTCTTTCTGCATCGAATGAAGGATGTCGCGATCTATGTGAGTCTCTTTGCCCTTGGACATTCGATCACCATGCTGACGGGCGTCTGGTTCGGATTGGGCGCCAATCCCTACCTCATCGACGCCATCATCGGTCTCAGCGTCGTCTACAAGGCGCTCGACAACCTGGGGGCGTTTGATCGCTGGCTTGGTTTCCGGCCGAACACGAAAGCCATGACCCTGATCTTCGGCCTGTTTCACGGTACTGGCCTCGCAACCAAGATACTCGACTACCAGATCGCTGAAGACGGGCTTCTCGCGAACCTGCTCGCATTCAACGTCGGCGTGGAAATCGGACAGGTACTCGCACTTGCGGCCATCCTCATAGTCATGGGCTACTGGCGTCGGTCGCCGGGATTCATGAAGCAGGCGATCACTGCAAACATCGTGATGGCCTTGATGGGCTTCATGCTGATTGCAGTCCAGATCACTGGCTATATCCAGACGAACTGAATCAACGGAGAATCATGATGTTCAAAGTCGAGACCCCGAGAATCGACGACCTACCGTCGTTGAAGCAACTCCGTCGCTCAACAATCATTGCCGTTGCTGCCGCCATCACGATGCTCATCACTGTCGTGCTGCCTGCCGAGTACGGGATCGATCCAACCGGTATCGGTCGAAGTATCGGACTGACCGAAATGGGCGAAATCAAGACTGAACTCCGCAACGAAGCCGAACAGGATCACCGCCTGCCCGCAGCCAACGGAGAACAGTCATCGGCCCTCCAGTCAATACTTGGCCTTCTTGTTTCTTATGCTCAGGCGGAAGCAATCGATAATTGGGACAATGAGATCGAGTTCGCACTGGCACCAGGCGAGACCTATGAAGTCAAGCTGACAATGAATGCAGGGGACAGGGCAAGCTACCTCATGACCGTGACTGGCGGTCGGGTCAACTTCGACCTTCACGGGCACGGCAACGGCCAGTCGGTCACCTACGAGAAAGGCAGGGGGTCAGACGGAACCGAAGGAGAGTTCGTTGCTGCGTTTCCGGGAGGACATGGGTGGTTCTGGCGCAACCGTGACAAACAGGAGGTAACAGTCGGTCTGAAGCTCAAGGGCAACTACAGTGACCTGAAACAGGGCCGATAGGGACCTGGGTGTCTGCGGGCGGCTTTCCGCAGACACCTGCTCCTGCCCGCGGTCGACATTTCCGAGAAGAGCGGCCTGAGGGATGTTCGGGCAGTGGAGCAGGATCACCCGGCAACGAAAACAGTCGGCTGGTTCTCGACCGTCCGTGCAGCACAGCATCTGCGCTACCGAACCGAGAAACGCATGATCCCCGACATGGAAGCCGGATCGAACCCCAGGGGAAATGGTAGCGGGAGAGGGACTTGAACCCCCGACACGCGGATTATGATTCCGCTGACTGAAGCGAGCCCGAAGCCCCGGAATTCAATTATTAACGAATAATCAATGAGTTAAAATTGGCCGCAAGGACGGCAAGGACGGAAACGACCGCAACGGCGTGCGCACAAAAACGGGCACAGTCCCGGAAGCTGAGAAGGTTGTCACCGCATGCCCAGAAGCAGGCGCGGACGCTGGATGGACCTTTCAAATATTGCCATGCATGGCTTCCGCTCCACCTTCTGCTACCGGGTGGTGGGAGAGACCGCCTAAGCTTTTGGCATAGCCGAGATGGCGCTGGCGCATCCGGCGGCGCACAAATGATGGCCACCAGCGGGCGCAATGACCCGTACGAGAAGCGAAAACGCTTGATAGCTGAGTGGGCGGACTACTGCGAACAGCTGCGCTATGATTGAACACCTGCTGTCGGAGGCTTGGCACATTCGGCCCCGGCTTGGTGAGGAGATTGGAGTCATGACCCGTCGCAAGGGTGTGAGTGAGCGACTGCATAGCAACTGTGTTGGTTCTCCTGGGGCAGATCCTGATGACAAGAATGGCCCCGATGGGCCGTGGTTGAACGACTTCGAAACGGTCAACGCTATCGTCAGAAAGTTCTGCTCCGATTTCATGCGGCGGCTCGGCGAGGCCATTGAGTCGGACGCCCCGGGGGCCATGGACAAGCTCGTTTCGCTGACCAAGGCCGACTCCGACCGGATGAACCAGCTTTTCATCGGGACCGGGCTGCCCCACTCGATGCCGCACACGCGGGGGCCGTGGAACACGCCCGAGCAGCTTGGCCGTCATATCGGCATCGCCATGCAGATCGAGGGTGAACAGCGCCACGCCGTCCGTGACGCCTTCATGATCACGGCATCCGAAATGAAGACGCTCTCCGAGCAGCACGTCGAAGACCCGTTCGAGGATTGGGCGTGGAAGCTCGACGGTCAAGTTGAGCGCTTAGTCTACGCCCTCCTCGGACGACCGTTCATGGATGAAAATGAGCCATAGGACACCAGGCTGAATGAGTTTCGCTCCAAGGCGTTCTCGCAGCGACCAGGAAATATTTTTTTCAGCCCGCTAACATATTGGAGTAACGCACTTATGACTATTTTCTCATCAATACTCAGCTCAAATTTCTTGATTTCCACCACACCTGGATAGAGGTTGCTGGTCAAGGTCATGTACCTGCGTCCACACAATGCCGCAGGGGCACACCTTGATGAGCAATTGGCTCCATTGGAGACGGGATTCCGGCTGGCAGTTCAGTTGTCACAAATCCCAACAGCATCAGCTCTTATTCCGACACAGCTTCTTGATCAGACTCGTGCTGCATTGCTGCGGAGTGGTCCGGAGAGTTGGGAATCCAGAACTGGAAGCCGGATCACAGCAACTGAACTACCGATTGGGTGGGCATTTGCCACCGTACAACGGTCGTCGAGTGCTAGTTGGCAAACGCCTCCATAGAAATACACAACGCCGCCTGACGAAGCAGAAACGAGCATTCAACAGGAGGCCAATGATGGGAGTTGGTAGCCCGTCAATATCGGCGGGTCACTCACGCCGGTCCAGAGCCAGCGCGCCGAGCGCAACCGACAACGTGACCGAACTCTCGCCGTCGATACGGTTCAGGGGTGCCAGCCAGATTCTCGGGTTCTATAGGCCGCACAGGGAGCAGGTAGGCGTCTCGGCGCAGACTTGATTTCCCTTGGGGGGCAGACCAATAATCCGCCCATGAAGCATGCACTGACACTTCTGATCACATCCTTGATGCTTATCGGCTGCGCCACCATCCCAGAACATGCGGAGAAGGTCCGGGCAAGCGACCCGACCGAAACATTCACTGTTTCCGGCGACCTCAACGAAACGCTCCGCTGTATGCGGGGGTCGATGGCAGCGTTTGCTGTCCATCCTGTTTCAGATGGTGTGGTGGAGATCACAAAAATTGAGCCATCGCTGACAATCACGCTCGTTTCGTCACAGCCGGGCGGAGAGTTGTTGGTCGTCAGCCGAGGCCCGATAGGTGCCATCGGCGGGCTTATGCCGAATGTTGTTACAGAAGGGCTCCGGCGCTGTGCAGCGACGCCGTAGCAAGAGCCCTGAGACGCAGTCCTAAGGCACTGATGCGGCCCGGCCCATATGTAGGGCAACTTTTCGCGGGCAGCATCGGAATATGGCGAACCTGACCAGGAACATTCATCAAGCCCAGATTTCCTTGACTGCAAGTCCTCCTGTAGTGAGGATTCCAGATAAGGTCATGTACCTGCGTCCACACAATGCCGCAGGGGCACACCTTGATGAGCAATAAGCTCCCCTGCGGACTGGTATCTGGTTCGCAGTTCAGGCGCTACGAGCGCTAACCCACTCAGCCTTTATCCCGAAGCCAGCCTGTCATTCAGACCCGCGCCGCCATTCGGTGGAGTGTCCTGGGACACCTGCGTCTTCGATAAAGCCTGAGATCACACCTCCTCATGCCTCGACCAGAGGCGAAGACCAAGCAACGCGGCCCCCACGGGTCGCGTTTCTTTATGGAAGGAAGACAAGATGACCAGGAAGCTCATTCGTCGTCAGGAAGTCGAAGCCATGACCGGGCTCTGCCGTAGCACGATCTATCTCCTGATGAAGCGCAACCAGTTCCCCAAGTCGATCAAGGTCGGCGAGCGCTCCGTCCGCTGGGACCAGTCCGAAGTCAACAATTGGATCGACGAGCGCGTAGCCAAACGCGATCAGGAAAACTGACGCGGCAGCGCTCCGGACCTGCCGCTGAGCGCCTCCAATCGCCCCCTGCAAACTTGCGAGAACGACCCCAATCAATTGCGCGGGCCGGAGCATCGCAGGCCAGGTTTTCCGCGCATCCCCGAAAACCAGCATGCGCGGAGATCCCAGATGCCCCTTCTTTATGTAGTAAGGGCCTTCAACAGGAAGCCTGAAATAACGACCCCCATTCTCGACCCGTTGGTCACATACAAGGGGGCTGCGGAATGATCGCCCCGTCTGGAGTGCCAGCGTCGTCTCGCTTGCCTCCCGTGCACACCAACATTCCCACGCAGGAGTTGATGAAGCTTGGAAGGTCGTTCGAGATCACATTCGCTCATGCCGAATCCCTCATCCTCGCCGCCGCTCATGCAACCGCCACCGGCCACTGCCTGAACCGCTTCATCACGATCATCTTCAAGCATCCAGACGAGAGGATCCGCACGCAGGAGGCCCTCCAGAAATTCATCAAGCTGGCCTCGGACTGGCTTCGGTACAACGACGCGCCCGTTGCCTACATTTGGGTTATCGAGAATCCGGTGGGGGTGGACGAGCACGTCCATATCCTGATCCACGTCCCCCACAATTTGGCGGCTCGTTTCTCGAGGCTGACACGTACGTGGATCAGGCGCACTGGAGCAGTGGTTTACAAGGGCGTCGCCCGTAGCGAGCCAATCGTATCCTTCGACGGCTTGAGGGGGCTGCTGCGCTATCTCCTCAAGGGCTGTAGCCCTGAAGCGGCTGCAATGTTTCGCATCCGCCAGGAGCCAGAGGGGTGGGTTACAGGAAAACGGTGCGGCATGTCGCAATCACTTGGCGCGACGGCACGTGCCCGCGACAACGGAGTGGTGGCCCCTCACGAACGGCCCTGCAGCACAAGAAGCAGTGATGGAAGTGGACGGAATACCTGAATGTGGTCTTGAACCATCAAGCATGAGATCCGCGTCCGACGGGTTATTGACACCTATAAAAAGGAGAGACCGCCGTAGCTTTCACCCATCCTAGGAATGGTAGATTCCGTTCAGCCGCCCCCATCTAGAACGAGATCAGCGTCTTCTTCTCGGATCGCGTGGTCGCTTCGGCGATCTCGCGCAGGCGTTCGACGGGGATCACGTCGTTGCCATTCTTGTGCGCCCGTGCGTGACAGATACGGCAGAGTACCGCAACATCCTCCAGCTTCGTGTCTGCCGGTCCCCGGTCTGCCAGCGGGTTCAGGTGGTGGACCTCGACCTCACGCAGGATGATCGGGTCATGTCCGCAGGCCATGCACCTGACGCCAAGCTGCCGGAGGGTCTCGCGCCTCAGGCGGGGATTGCGCTCACTGGTGGTGATCTTCCGCTCGATGCTTCGCCCTTCGTGCCAGACGTCATGGAACCGTGAGGGAACGATGTCACCAAGCTGGCTCACCCTGGAATCGCAAATGACTATTGCGCAGGTGGCATCAGGTGTCCGCAGCCCCCGCCCCATGACCTGCACCATGCGCCGGGCGGCGGCGTTGCGACTATCGAGGTAGCTGTTGACGGGCTCACCAATCCTGAGGTCAGGGTCCTCGTCTTCTTCCCAATCGTCGAAGAGTTCCCTCGGTCGGATGAACGGAATCCTCGGGATCACGACCGTCTTCCACACCACTGGGGTGTCCATGCCAGCCCAGGCCCCTGCAGCGATCAGGATCCCTGAGTCTCCCATCCGGGCAACCGCATCGGACGTTGTCTCTTCGCATTCCCGGACTGTTGCAGCGGGGATTCGTTCACCAAGCTCTCTGGCCAGCTTGTGACTGGGAGTTGCAACAAGCACCGGACCGTCGGAGCCGTTGATCTCGTCCACCACCGCGTTCATCCATTCCGACGTGTTCACCGGATGATCGACACAGAAGGAGAAGAACAGTCTCCCGTGCTCCCTGGGTTCGATGACGCCGGACAGGGGCGATATCTCCCTGATGCCCATTGATCTCCTGAAGTCGGTCAGGCTGCCGTTCACCGACAGGGTTGCAGATATGAAGATCGTGCTGGTTCGGTTGGCGATCTTGCCAAGCAGGCGTCCGGGTAGCCGATGGCCCACGGCGACGCCACCAACAGCGGTCATGCCCACCCGGCGATACCAGACAGGCTCGGCCTCCGCCACCTCCTTCACGATCCGTGCCCTGGCCCTCAGCTCGGGCTCCAGCTGTTTGCTGGACAGAATCCGGTCTGCGACTTCCAGCGGAGTGGACCCGGTCGCTTTCAGGTCCATCAGCGTGCGCCGGTCGATCTCGAGGTCAGAGGCAAGTGCGGCGAGACCTGGTATCTGATCGGCCTCGTCGAAGATGATCGCATCACGTTCCGTCACGCCGTTATAGGTCCCGGCCAGTCGCTGGTCATAGATCACGGAAGACGATGTGCAGATCAGGATGTCAGCATCCCTCGCGGCGACCCTTTGCTCTTCGAGGGCATGAAGATCAGGGATCCCGGTCTCGTCCATGAAATATTGCCTGGAACGAAAGATCGCTATGGAGCGCTCCGGCCAGGCTTCCCTCACAAGGGCAAGGTCACTTGACGCCAGGAGCTGATCCACAAGCTGGTTCGTTGCGAGGCATATCCCGACGCGCCTGTTGCTCTGGAACGCCGCAGCGAGAAATGCACGGGTCTTGCCCAGCCCCGTCGTTCCCTCGAGCAGAAGAGGTCCGTCGGGACTGGCAAGATGGGTCGCGACGATATCTCTGAAGCTTATCTGCTCGTCAGATCGAAACATCAGGTCATAACGCCAAGAGTAACCAAGCTCGTCAACGGCGATACCTCCAAAACTGTCGGGTATGGCCAAGGGTGGCTGCACCGAGGGCGCAGACTTCCGGGGCGCAAACCTTGCTCTAGTAGCCACCCAAATGAAGGGTGGCTGCACCTGCCCACTGCCATCACTGTGGATGGAGCTACCTCTAGTAACCACCCAATCGAAGGGTGACTGCACCGTACGCCATCGCGGAGGCGAACCGCATCTTACTCTAGTAGCCACCCAATTGGATGGTGGCTGCACCGATCAAGTTCTACATGACCAAGCGGACCGGCCTCTAGTAACCACCCAATCGAAG
Organism: Taphrorychus bicolor; assembly: GCA_951812265.1. Taxonomy (NCBI): domain Eukaryota; kingdom Metazoa; phylum Arthropoda; class Insecta; order Coleoptera; family Curculionidae; genus Taphrorychus; species Taphrorychus bicolor. The sequence goes on along the minus strand of CATOSE010000401.1, from coordinate 4,706 downwards.
GGTGGCTGCACTGCGCGGCGGTGGCAAGACCGACGGCATACTCCTCTAGTAACCACCCAATCGAAGGGTGGCTGCACTTCCGACCTATCGCCCCGTTGCGGTTGACCACCTCTAGTAACCACCCAATCGAAGGGTGGCTGCACTCCGCTTCATGCCCCTTCCCCAACCGCCGGACCTCTAGTAACCACCCAATCGAAGGGTGGCTGCACTGGCAACCCCGCCGACAACAAGGGCACCGGCCTCTAGTAACCACCCAATCGAAGGGTGGCTGCACTCGCACTCAACCGCCCACGCAACAGCATCATCCTCTAGTAACCACCCAATCGAAGGGTGGCTGCACTTTGCTCCAGCGCATCGTCGTAAGGGGCGCACCTCTAGTAACCACCCAATCGAAGGGTGGCTGCACTTGACCGAGATCAAGCACAAGCCGGGGCCTTCCTCTAGTAACCACCCAATCGAAGGGTGGCTGCACTGAGACAACGCCCGGCATGAAGCGCGGTGGTCCTCTAGTAACCACCCAATCGAAGGGTGGCTGCACTTGAAGCGGATGCGATGACGTTTCCGCGTTCCCTCTAGTAACCACCCAATCGAAGGGTGGCTGCACTCATCCGAAGGGAGACCCGCGATGCGGAAGACCTCTAGTAACCACCCAATCGAAGGGTGGCTGCACTTGATATCGATCAATACATTGGTTTTCCTGATAAATTTCCCGCTCGTCCGCTCAAAAAAAATCGGTCTCAAGTTCAAAACCTGCCTCTGACCTCCGGTATTTTCACGCATTCTCCGTCACGTGTCGCTGAACTGAAGGGGAGAAGCCTCCAAAGGAAACCACCTGTTCTAACCGCTCATCAACTTCGATCCTGGCTTGGCCGCTGACCTGCCCACAGCCACGCGCAGACTGTGCCCCCAGGACGGGGAACCGACTCAGACCGTCGAGGGCCTGCAGCAGGATCGGCAGGTCCCTGTCCCTGTAGCCACGCACCACGAACCGCCCCTTGAGCTCGAGGCCCATCGGCAGGGCGAAGAAGGTGAAGATCGCTCTGGTTGAGACCCCCATGCCTCCCATGTCGGCTTCATACTTCTCCACCAGCTCATTCGCAGCGGCAATCTGTTCAGGCATGTCTGTCACGTCCTCGCCCTTGCTCTTCCTGCGCCGCATGTCTCTCTCGAGCCGTTCCAGAACTGCCCGGGCCTGGGCACGTTTCCGGTTGGCCACGTTTCGCGAGAGATATAGTCCCCGGTCCTCCTGCTTCAGGTCGTCGAGCACATGCTCGGTATCCTCGAGATCCTTGCGGACATTGGTGAAGGGCTCCGGCAGAACGGGGTGTTCCGGCACGAAATTGGATACGATCAGTCGGGACTTCACACCCAGACCGGAACCGAAGAGGTCGATGACCGGATTGTCTTCGCGTTCCTTCTGGATCGTGACCAGGTCGATCTCGTCAGGCTGCTTTTCACTGTCGGCATCCTGACCGATCAGCGCCATGTAGGCTTGGGGCAGCGTGTAGTGCTTTCCTGCCTGCGCTGCGGCCTCCATGTCCGGCAGAACTGCGAACCGTCGAAGCGCTCCACGGACGGTCGAGGCAGGAAGATAACCGGTACGGATGATCTCCCCCTCATCGTTCTGCCGTACCCCCATCACCGGGAAGTTGCCCCAGTCGTTGGCTCTCTGGCGTTCGGCAACCGGCATGGAGATCGAGAGTGGTGCCTCCGTCCTGATGACGACCTCAGCCTTGAGTAGTCTCTTTCTCATCTTCCTGTCCCCCAGATCATATCATCAGCATCCCGTGACCGAAGGCCCGGCCAGGCCCCGGAAACCCCTTGGAAAGAACCTCTCTGAATGCTCCCTCGTCGGTCACGCGCAACACGCCCGTGAAGTCGGAGCTGTCGATCCAGAACGACCGTTCGGCCTTGTCGATCCTCATGCGCTGTGAGGTGACATTCACGGTCAGGACCTCGAACCCGTAGCTCTGTGCCCGACGCTGCAGCCAGTCATGTCGTGCTCGCCAGTCACCGAGCGGGAAATAGCGGTGACGCCCCTTCGTCTTGACGCCGCAACTCGCCCGCAACTCGAAGGCCCGCACCTCACCTTCTGCCACTTCAGGAACCTTACGGAACCTGTCGGTGATCGGCGACGCACTCCGGACGATGAGGTGGTCGCCCATGTCGACGAACAGGGGTCTGTCCCCCCCTGTGAGCCCTTCGAGTAATTGATGGTTGGCATAGGCTCCCACGGTAGGAGGCTTCGGGACCATGTGATCAAGCAGCACTGGATCCTCCACTCGAAATCGCCCTAAGATTCTTGAAGATGTTCCGGTGCGCGACTCCGGCATTGCCATCCGGTTCGACAGTCGCGTCGAACGTCTCGCAACTGTCCGGAGAGCAGATACGGGTGACCCTGGGGTCGTATGTCGCAAACACGTTGGCGATGTTGACGGTGGATTTCGTGAACTGGAGGAACACGACCGGAACCCGGAATGCGGCGATCTCGTCAGCAAACGCGGCATAACGGGTGCGGGGGTCTCCGCCTGAAACGCCATCGGCGGCGAGGTCGGCCTGGCAGGTGGTCCCATCCTCACGGATTATGGCCCAGCCGGTGAGTCGGGAGCTTGTTCCCTTTCCAAGCCGATGGTTCATCGTGAGCGCTCTGGCCGCATCCCGGACGGGGGCATTGGTCAGCCCGTCGGGGAGTACGAATCTGGCAAAGCCCTGCGTGATGATCTCGAATGTGGTGGCTCGATTGCTGAGTCCAGCGTCCATCCTCTTGTTGTCCTGGTCCTAGGTGTTCATCAGGGGGGGCGCAAAGCAGGGCGCTCGGTTCGCCGGATCCCAATAGGCTGGCTTCCAAGCGGCATCCTGAACCGGAAGGGAACGGTCTCCGGCGAACATATCCGCTGGCACTGGACGCAGTGGTCTGCCTTCCTGGTCGGCGAGACCGTCCAGGTCGGATTCCGAGTAGTCCCAACCGGCGACCTCACCGAATCCTGCTGTTCGCTTCTTCCCAATGAACCGGGCATCACCGAGGAGGTCCGCGATGGCGTCCAGATCGCCGATGCAATGCCAGCAGACCTGCGTGGCCTCGTTGGCCCGATAGCTGGACAGGACATTGCCGAAGTCCCGTCTGCGCCGCTCTCCCATGGTGCGGTGTATGCGAGACCCGTCACGGTTCTTCCTGAACAGGTCGGGGCCTAGGTCATGCCGTGCTCGCAGGCTTGCGGCAAAGCTGACGGATCGGGTCGCGAAGGGTTCCAGGATAGCGGCGGATGCAGAGTAGAGCCCGTTCTCGCATTTCAGCGGTATCGCCGCGTGTGCCTCGTCGGGGTCTTGCAGGCGGTCGAAGAGCAAGGCACCCAGCAACGCATCGAAGGTCAGGTAACCACGAGCGATGATCGGCGATTTCAGCTTGGCGATGAAGGTCAGACGGCGCATGGGCACTTCAACGAATGGTTGATCGAGCGTTGATACTTAACCACGTCAGCAGGTGAGGAGGCAATTCGCTTGGACGGTGTCCGAGATTGACTAGGGCGGGAAGCAGCTCTTCGACCTCGACATTGTCACTGACTGGTGGAATTCTTCGGCCCGTGGAGGGGAGCCATGGCCGGAATCTATCGGAGGGGCGCTGTCTGGTGGGCGCGAGCCCGCAAGGGTGGGCGCGAATACAGGGAGTCGCTTGAAACAAAGAATCGGGCGGTAGCCGAGGCACGATTCCGCAAGTGGTCCGAGCGGCTGAACAGCCTTTCCTATGACGGCCACGCCATGCGGACCTTCGACGAGGCGGGAGAGCACTTCCTCGACCATCACATGCCGACCCTCAAGCCGCAGTCTCAGCGGCGCTACATGACCTCCCTGCGGATGCTGTTCGACCACGGGAATTTCGAGGGGCTTCCGCTGGACCAGATCGGACGCGACAGGCTGGCCGAGTTCGAGCGGAACCGTCGGGCCGGTGGCGCGTCCCCCCCGACCATCCGCCGCGACCTCGCCTTCCTCTCAAGCGTGATCGAGCAGGCGGTGCAGGATTGGGACTTGCCGATTCAGAACCCCGTGCCGCCCTTCCTGAGAGCCCGCAGGAAGCGCGGTCTTGCTGAGAGCCCCCCTCGTACCCGATACCTGACAACGGCTGAGGAAGCCGCCTTGCTGGCTGAATGCGGGGCATATTTGCGCCCCATGGTGGCCTTCGCCATTGATACCGGGCTCCGGCTCGAGGAACAGCTTTCGCTCACGTGGCCACAGGTCGACCTGACGCGCCGCCGGGTGGTGATCCATGCGACCAAGAGCGGGAGGCCGCGCACGGTGCCCCTGAATGAGCGTGCGGGCACAATAGCGGGCACACTCCCCCGCCGCGTCGTGAAGCCCGGAGAGCCTGATTGGGTGTTCACGAAATCCGATGGCAGCCGCTACGGGAAGCTGACACGCGGACTCGCCGGAGCCGCCAAGCGCGCCGGGATCACGGACCTGAAATGGCACGACCTCCGCAGGACGTGTGGCTGCCGCTTGTTGCAGGAGCACGGCCTGAGCATGGAGGAAGTCCGCGACTGGCTCGGCCATGCCTCCGTCGTGCAGACCGAGCGGGCCTATGCCTTCCTCGGGATCGATCACCTTCAGGACAAGCTCGACCGCGCACAAAAGCGGGCACATGGGCACGCGGATTGATAACGTGCGGCCGCACTTTTATCGTTTGAAATCAAGGGGATAGGTGGTAGCGGGAG
>CATOSE010000400.1:0-12132 GCA_951812265.1 Taphrorychus bicolor | reverse complement strand
GCACAGCTATCTCATAGCACACTGTGCTAAATTATAGCACACCTCGGGATACTTAAGAGGGATCTGTCTGCCTTTCTTTCGTGAAATTCCTCATCTGGGGGGCCTTTTTTGCTTATGAAAAGAAGAATCTTCGCATCGGCGCCGTTTCAGCGCCGTCGAAAACTCGCGTGCCATGGCCTCCCATCCAAGCCTGGGCCTTGCTCCCTTGGAGGCTGATGGGAAGCAGGGTGATCGCCTTTGGGCAGGTCATGGCTTCTTGGTAGGCGAGGGTGGCGGAATGCCCTCTGCTGTTCCGCAACCCCCTCCCCAGGTAGCCGTGCCATTGGCTGCTGCGCCTGGCGCCACAGGCTCTGTGCGCACCACCTGCTGTGCCGGCGTGGGCGTTGACTTGGGCTCTTCCCACTTCGGCTCAGGAGGCAGTGTCGCTAATTATGCTCTTCCATCTGCATTTGCTGTTCCTGTTGATGCTGAAAATGTTCCTGTTGCCGCCACAACGCCCCTGCAGCAGCGGGGCCATGCGCACTTGCATCCAAGCGTAGCAGCCGTGCAACAGCAGTGTGCCGCGTCCCCACCAGCAGCTCAGCAGAGCTTTGCTTGCAGAAGCTTGCCGCAAGACATGTCTGCCGCGGCTGATGTTCCGGAGGTGCAACTGCCGCAACAACCAGCGGTGCCTACGCCGGAAGGCTTGTTGCCACACGACCCGTACATGTATGCAGGAGCAACGCCGCAAGAGCAGTGCACCGACGCTGCTCCACATACTAGACCGTCGACATGGGCAGAAGCTATGCGCGAGGTTGCTGATGCTGAGTTCTTGCAGCGGCGAGGCGTATCTCCTACCGGCGCTGGTGATGGTGATGTACCCATGCCTGCTCCTCACAACGCAGCACCTGAAGCCGCGTGCGCGGCGGCATCTCCCTCTGCAGTGCCACCCCCCCCCCTTGGTACGACGGCCAGCGGAGCGGCTACTAAGGGCAAGCGCCGGGCCGCAAGAGATGTGGAGGAAACGGGAAACGCGTTACGCGAACCTTCGGCGGCCGCGCTTGCGGTGGGCCGCAATGTTGATGGAGTTCCTGCAGGCTTTCCTATGGGGCCTGTTCAAGGCACCATGAAGCAGCTGCAGGCGCGTGTCAACAACTTCACTGCCAACGTGAACACTGGGTGTGGCGGCTTCGGTGTCGCTCGCACGCGCCAGCCCCGCGTGTCCAAAAACAAAGGAGACACGGTGTGGTTGGAGTGCTACCGACACAACGTCCCAAACACGAAGGAGGGTTGCAAATGGAAGACCAAGTGGGAGCAGACAACGCAAGGGTGGATGTTGATGGAGTACAAGCCTCACGATGAGCTTCCAAGAGATGCCAATGGCGAGCCGCTGGCGAATGCACGGCGTGTACCAACGGAGTCCGGACACAACCACACGTTGCTATACGATGAAACACAGGTAAGCGCAACCACATCGTGTGCCATCATGTATGCTTTGCAATGCTGCAGTGCACTAATCATCATGTGTTCTAGACGTTGTGTGCCTTTTTGCGCTCGCCAGGTGAACGCCGAAGCCGGAATAGCGCATGGCCTCCCAGACGACCTCGCCCAGCACGCCGCTAACATGGCAAAGACCTGCAGCGTGGCGGCTATCGACAAGAGCCTCCAGCACCTAGCACAGGAACAAGGTATTCAGGTAACCTGGACAACGGACTACTTGCGCAACACGTTCCACCCAGGCAATCGAGGTACCTCAGATGCTGGCGTGTGCTCTAAGGTCTTGCAGACACTTGAGGAGCGGAAGCAATGCACCGGTCTTCATTACTTTGTTGACACAGATGGCGAGGACATCGTTGACCGCATTTGGTTCGAACTCGAAGGTGGAGCTTCTACATGGTCGAGGAATCCGAAGCGCAACGTGCTGCTCTTCGACCCTACTTGGGGCACCAACAAGGAGGGCTTCAAGCTGTGCTGCTTCACCACCATCGGCTCCACTGGCGAGACGGAGATCGTGGCCGCGTGCTTGCTCAAGGCAGAGACGTTCTTCATGTTCGAGTGGGCGTTCCGCTGCTTCGCCTCAGTTTTCAAGGTTTCGCCCCTGAACGTCTACACTGATGGCGACGAAAGGATTGCGGAGGCCATCAAGGCCTTGCAAGAGGATAGCGTCAATGATCGTGGAGAGGCCGTACCTGGGCCTTGGACTCCCGCGTTTCACCGCTTGTGCGTCTACCACTTGTCGCAGAATTTCTTCTCACACATCAGGCCTCTTTTCGGTGCTAACATGGAAGGCTGGCATGAAGCTATAAGTATGTACTGGAAGATTGCCAAGGAGACCGACTCACGCTCGTGCGCTCATTTCGACTCGGACTGGTCAAAGCTTACGGACTGCATCGAACTGCACGTTGCCGAATCTCCCGAGCGCGAGAGGCAGCTGCGATGGCTTCAGGACTTGGCGGCCAAGAAGGAAAAGTTCTGCCTGAGGTACGTATGGCAGTCATGCACGTGGGGCATCCACTCGACTGCACGCGCGGAGTCAATGCAAAGCAAGGTGAAGAAGAGGTGCTGCCCCGCTGGCCGGCTGAGTATGTACATCCTCATCAAGGAGCTCGACAGCTTAAACGTCCAGTCCCGCAGCAGGAAGGCGGTTGAAATGACCATGCTGCGTGCGAAGCAAGGCTTGCTCGTGCAGAGCACCCCGCTCCTGGAGTATATGTGCAAGCACGTCAACCCATACGCACTTAAGCTCGTTTACGAACAGGCGCGTGAAGCCGGCAACTACCTGTCGCGTGAGCTTTCCGAAGACGAGACGACGGCCGAGGGCTTCGAAGACGATGGTGATGGCTTCGAATCCGCAGGCGGTCCGGAAAGGCACGTCTTCCGACGGGACAACTCGCCGGCAGAGGTGCTTCCTTCTCGACAGCTCGGCCTCGTGCTCGACGGTAACGGCTTCATCGACTGGTCGAATAACCCTGGAAGGGAGGATTTTGGCCTCGACGAGACCACGACGGCTCGGCGTACCCAGAAAGGGTGGTGCTCTTGCCAGTTTGCCAAGGCGTTCGGTGGTCTTCCTTGCCGCCACATGCAGCACCTCTATTCGACGACGCAGACGACGCAGTTCGACTTCCTCTTGACGAACATCGAGCACAAGTGGAGGCTTGTGTCAGCCAAAGACGCGCAACAGCAACTATACGAACTGCGCAGGATGAAGCCACCGTCACTTAAAACAGCCCTGGGCCGGGCGCCACAGGGTATGACTCGCGCCCAGCGCTACAAGGAGCTGTTCCTGGTCTTCGAGGCGTTCGCTGACTTCGCGACCGTCAACGACGCCGTCTTTGATCAGGGTATGGAAGGCATGAACAAGTTAACGAAGCTTCTCATCGACACTCCTGCTGTTCCGCCGTCCGCTGCACACGCGTCGTCCGCCGCGCACTGGGAGAGGCCTCCTGAAGCAGCTCAAGCCCGCAAGCGAAAGGAGCCTTCCAAAACCCCATCTGCGACAGCCACATCGCAGGATGCCGAAGGCGCTCCGCCGGTTGAAGCACCGGATCCAGCGGTCAACGCTGACACCAACGCTTCGTCCGTCAACACTGGTAAGGATGCGTCCGCTCCCTCCTCGCGCACCTCACCGACGGATTTGGTTTCCCTGAACAACATCATTGGCGTCACGTTAAAGCCGCGTGCAGAAGCGCCAACGGAGTTCGACATGTCCAGCGAGGACTGGTGGGTAGGACTTCTCGGAACGCTCATGGCGTTCAAGGAGAAAAGCCTTGGCCAAGGAGGATGGTTCGCGGGCAAGATCATCGCCGTGTGCGTGGATGCTGACCACATCTTGAAGACGCGCGACTTCGACGACATCGTATACCCTGATGACGACGAGGTGGACGGTGCCGAGAACAACGACAACGACGACGAAGGCGATGGCAAAGAACCGGACGACAATGAAGCAGAAGGAGAGCCGGAAAATGAAGAAGATGAAGAAGAGGACGGCGATGAAGAAGAAGAGGCGGACGACGACGACCATGGCAGCGCCGACGAAGGTCGCAATCACGCGAAGTTCACGACGTGTGAATTGGCTGAGATGGTTCCAGAGGGCAGCGTCGTGGTGCATTATCGAGCAAGTCAAAATTGGGACGTGATTGCGCTCCGCTCCCCAATGTACAGCAGCGTGGCTACCGCCCGTATCCGCTCGTGGATGCTGCTCGAGGAGAGGCCACTCGGCATCTCACCTGCCGCTACCGCGCGGGATCCGAATAACGTCATGCGGAAGGGAAGACCACGGATGAGGCGCCACGCGAATGCAATGGGGCCTATGTCCCGGAAGAAAAATAAAAAGGGCCAGCAGTAAAGCGCGCTGCGTGCTCCTGAGTGGTACAAGGCCCACGTATGGGTTGCCGCTGCAGCACACGTGACGGTTTCATCTCTTACGGGGCTGTCGGCCGATGGGGGGGGGGGAAATGGAAGGGGTGGGGGGGAGGTAAAAGGGGGTGGCGAGGGCGGGTGGACTGGGCTGAGGTGGGCGGAGAAGGGAGTGGAGAGGGGGGGTGTAGAGGGGAAGTTGAAGGGTGGGAGGTGATAGAGGGAAGAAAGACGGAACGGTGAATGGATGAGGAAGGTGTAGGGCGGGGGTGGAGGCAGAAGCAATTGCTTGCGCAAGGTAGAGGCATTAAAAGTTCACGCACTCCACGCCCCAGCTTAGTGTGGGGCGCACGGGCCGCGAACTGAAAAGACGCTCTAGGGTTTTTTTTACGTAAGAGAGCCCAATTTAAGCCTAATGTGGTAAACAATATTTGTCACACTCATAGCGCTATTTGATTGATATCAAGGCCTTGACCTAATCGACATCTGCCTCTATCGTCGGCAACTGCTCTAACGCGACCTACGCGTGCTACCGCCACCACCACGGTATGCGGCATTGTCTCTTTGCTGCGCGCGCTGTGCGCTCCGTTCGATGCCACTGTCCCTACTGAGCTCTGCTCGTCTATTCTAGTAGGGTGAGGGTGAGAAATGCACATCGTGTTCACCGTACATTGAACTCTTCTACGCTTTGTGTCTAGCTTGTACGCTCATGCGTGTCGTCGCGTGTGCGACGAAAGCTAGCCTGGACTCTTTGGTACGAGTGGCGGTATGAAACATAATGGCGAAACATGGTGGAGGCACCAGCACAAGGCCTACAGCTCGGCAGCCTACGGTGCAATCATCGTCAAAGGGCTACATCATCTTGCGATAGTCGGTCGCGTGCGCCAATGGGAGTTCGAAAGCCTCTTCTACTACGAGAACACCCAGCCGCTGCACGTACATAGACGCGCTGTGCTTAGCGGGCACGCGCAACAAGAAAGGCTTCTTGCGCAGCACCGTCTCCAGGAAGGTAGACGGGTCTGCGACGTCGGCGTCGTGCAGGACGACCACCTGCGCACGTGCTAGTACTACTACTACTACTACTACTACTACTACTACTACCACTACCTACTAGTACTACTACTACCACTACGACTGCTACTACTACTACTACTAATACTAATACTACTACTACTACTACTACTACTACTACTACTACTCAGTGGTAGTAGTAAGCGTGCGCGCACCTCCGGGTACGTGTTGAGCACCCGCGTGCCCGCGTTGTACGAGATGAAGTGTGTGATAGCCTCGGACATCTCCGGGGCGTCGATGTCCTCGGGGTGGTAGTGGTGGCATAAGATGCCGTACACACCTGACCAATTTAGTTGTGACGGTCACATCACATGCACCACACCATGTGAATAAGTCAGCTGCAAGCACACCTGCACTCCTCTTGAAGACGTCCTCGACCGAGCAGTTCTTGAGCCCCAAGTCCTTCAACCAACGCAGCCACTTACCTGGACCGTCGAGCAGAGCGAGCCGCTTGTTGATGTACTTGAAACACATTGTCCGGTCGGCCATCACGGGCAGTGGCACCATACCGAGCTCCTGCATAAAAGGACCTACATGTACAAGTAGCTACGTAATGGAAGCTATGCATCTATGCCACATACCTCCGGCGAGCAGCCCGAGCTCGCGACGAGAAGCGCATCGAAGCACATGAGAGAATGCGGCTCAATGACGACGGTGACGTCCGTCGCGTAGAACGCCTGCCGCATATGCCGCTCCAGCCGGTGGTCGTAGATGTTGGCGTAACCTGCAAGCGAACGGGCATGATGGCGGACACAGTGATGATATGCGAGTAACAAATGCGGCGGCGTGCCTTCAGACGGCGGCGGGCTCGCGCGTATCACGCCGTCGGTGCGCTGCTTATCGAGCCAACGCGCGATGTCCGACGGCCTCCGATATGCTGGCATCAGAGCGTGCCCACCGCCGTACGTCTCGCGGTGCCATAAAAGCAAGTCCTGTAGGTTAGGTTGCAGTTACGTTAACGTTAGTACGCATCTTGGTTGCAGCTAGATTATATAGCGGCAGGATACAGCTAGAGTACTGCTACATCTACGTGAGTACGCACACTGTCCGTCCACCTTGCCACTTTTTTGTTCCGGTCCTTGCACACTTTTTTGAACTCCGGCAGGTCCCTCACCTGCAAGGTCCGTTTGTCAGTTGCCTGCTCAGTAGTAGCAGAAATGGTTATGCTGGCTGCTATGTTCGCAAGGCAACTTACCTTTGTTCGCCACTCCTCCCACATCTTCGTGCGGTCCGCCGCATCGCGCTGCGTCCAGGTAGGACCTTTTCGAGGCCTGCAGTACACGTGATATACACTTATATGCATGCTATGCATGGCACATATGTAATCATGTATGTTCGCACTCACCCACACCAAATCTTGGTGACGCTCGTGTCCTTGTAAGACAACGCCTTACGACGCTTGCCGTGAAGCGGACCGAGAAACTCGTTTCCACCATTTGACCGCGCCTGCGTGGCTATGAATGATGCGTAAAAGGGCACTACACTAGTTGAGCTAAGGTACGATTACATCTAACGGTAGGCATGTAGCATACCTTTTGACGCCCCTGTTGCCAGTGGACACGGTGTTTTTGGTATAGCTTCTCACCGTCGTCCCCTGCATACTTTGCACTGTCACGCTCCGGCTCGGGGTGATCATGCAGCCAAATTGCCTCCGCGGCTTTAGCCGCCGCTTTGGCGGTCTTGTGCGCACCCTCTGCTGGCACACGCTTTGCGGCAGCAGGCACTTCCGGTGCGGTGTCCACAGGCTCTACGGCAGCTGGCACTCCGGCCGCGGCGTCGGTTTGGTCAGCACCCACTTCAGCCGTCCCATCCGTCGTCTTGATCTTGTTGAAAAGCAACATCACTTTGTGTGGCACGTCGTCGGCGCGCATCGGGTATGCGTTATAGTGCGCACTGCCTGTGAGCACGCACAAGGACACAAGTTGGTTGGCATGTCTTTCACGTGTGCGGACATATCAAGTTGGGCGGTGTGTGTCGCACCATCCGAATCTCCGCTGTGTACCACGACGATGACTGGATCGTCCGACTCCAAGGTGTTGTGGAGGGCCTTCAAGCTCAGATGCGTGCAAATCAGCGATCCTGGCTGGAATAACATCAGCTCCGAAAATTCGGCCTTCACAGAGACGGGTTTACCTGTCACGAACATGAGTGCGGTGGGCGCGCACGTACATTTGTCTCTCTGTGTGTGTACGTGCTCCCTACTCTAGCGTGTGTGTGTGTGTTTGGGGAGGGGGGGTATTTCCTGCGTGCTGCGCCTTGTTTCTCTTCTTGAGAATCGTTGTGGTCAGACTCAGAATAAACATGCCCAAGTAGCTGGCGGCGATGGGGTAGGCCGCCGCCGACCCGCAGTAGGTGTCCATACTAGCCTTGGTGGTGGCGATTGGTGCCTCGAGCGCCATGAACTTTCCGTACTCAAGGCCCTTCTTCAACGATTTGAGCAACCTGTGGACAGTAGATGGTAGGGGGGGAACATGCTGCGTTGACGTTGCACTATCTGAACTGTGCGTGGTGAAGTGTGTTGAGATATGAAGTGTATACCATTAAATGTGTTGAGATATGAACAGTTTTTAGCGGAATTCGCCCAGATACCAAAAGGGTGAAAGCAAGTTGGTGAGGGACTGCGTACCTCGGCTGGATGTAACCTTCCTGTGCCCAGGCCTGCTTGGCTTTGAGGTACACATTGTGCAGGTTGTAGTCGGCCTCGGTGGGCTTCGTGGCGTTCTCCAGTAGGCCCATGCTCGCAAGCTCCGCCCACGACCAGCAAAAGCCGTCGGCCTTGCATGCACGGAGCTCTCCTGCCGAGCATCAGGCACGCAATGTGAACGGCAAATACATGCGCACTATGTATGTGTATGGCACATGTTGAGCATCACCTATTCACACTCACCAAGCTGTTCGAGAATGAGGTGTACATGCTGATTCCACTCTTTTGCTTCCGGAGGTAGATCTTCCTCGTCCGAGACGCCACCCTCAGTGTGCTCGCTATCTTCTTCTTGGACGTACACCATCGGGGTGAAGTGGGATCCGGTCTTGGCTGTACGTACGAGCACCGAGTAATCATTAGGACTACCGGTAATGCGGGCGACCACCTCGTCGAACGAGAACAACATGAAGGGCTTCAGCTCGCCTGTAGTGTTTCTACGAATACTGCCACAGCCACTACTACAAAGACTGGACTAGTACTACTACTACTCCGACTACAACTACCACTACGACCACCATTACAACTACCACCACCAGTACTAACCATATCAGGACAACAACTACTACAATAGCTACTGCTGCTGGCACTGATGCTGTTCCAGATGCTCATGCTTACACGCGCGATGATGTTGTGCCTGCTGGGGTTTTCTGAAGATCACCGCGGTCATCGCGCGCAGCGTAGATCGAGCACTGGTTCTTGTAACCGCCTGTTGTACTGTGTAGCATAATTGCTGCCCTCCCAAGACCATGGCAGGTCGCGAAGATGATTGCGTCTCTCTGTTTTGAATTCGCCGTTTTCCAGTGGTTGAGTTTCTTCCAGTCCTGTCGCACACATTTGCAGTGGACTCATAGCAAGTAGGGAAATATAGCACACACGCGTACATAACACACGTGTGTAACGCAGACACATTGCACGCATCGCACGCGAGCATGACACAAGCTCGCTAGTATACGTCACCTGCAGCTCAATTTGAGCGTCATGTTCCGTTTTTTCCAGGCCCTGGCCGTCTCGGAATTTGCTCATCCTCACACCAGCGATGGGCGCGGCGCTGCAAAGTAGCTTAACTGCTGCTGCGCGCTGCTCCTTAACTCTCTTGCGTGTTGTTTGATCCGGCGAGAACACCTGCATGCGTTTTTTTGGTCTTACACGAGCACCATCAGCATCAGCATGAAGAGCAGCAACAGTAACAGCTGCAGTGCGCAGTAGTAGTAGTAGTAGCTGTAGTAGTAGTAGTAGTAGTAGTGCACCTGTGTCTTGTCCGAGATCTCTCTGCCCGCCATGATGGAGAGGAAGATGGAATCGCCCGTCGCTGCTGCCTTCCAGCGCTTCCAGCCACCCGAAGCAAGTTGGGTTTCGGCGTCGCCCACGATTGTTTGGGCTGGTTCTTTATGGAGTGTACGACCGTCTCGGTTATCACGACCATCACGACCGCCGCCACCATCACTACCACCACCACCACCATGAGTGTCACCGATGTGTATTCCGACGCCTCCAACACCCAGACCTCCATCGACCCGTTTTGCCCGCTTGGGATCATTTTGGGCTTTCTCCTCATCAGAGGAGTCGAGCGGGGTGTCCTTCGCGACTGTGGAGGTCGAGGGTTGGGTTGGGGGCGGGGTTCGAGGGTGGGGGTCGGAGGTAGAAGTCGAGGGTGGAGGGCGAGGGTGGGTGTTCACACAGTTGCAGTCGTATTCTCTATAGTAGTCGTAGTCGTAGTCGTAGTCGCGTGTCAGGCCTCACGAGACCCTCCGTGCATGGCCCGGTAGGTAGGGCTCCGCCTGGCGGGAACTCTCCGCCTGGCGGAGCTCGACCCCCAGAATCACCCAGGTCGGGGAGTGGTCTCTGCCGGGCCGCGAGCATGGGGCCACCCTTGGGTGGAGGTGCGCAAGATGGTGCGCCGGGGTGCGGCGCAGCATCCTCCGCACCTTCCCCCTTGAAGTCACCCTTGAACATGAAGTCACCCTTGAAAGAGAGTGAGCAGAGTGTGGTGCCGGGATTTGGCACCACACCTTCCACACCGCTCCCCTTGGGTGGCCTCCGCGTGTGGGGCCTCATGGGTGGCTTTGTCGGTGACAGAACGTCAGCCGCCGCGCCGTGATGCGGCGTGGCGACTATCGCACTGTCCCCTTGGGGGTCCCAGAGCCGCCTGGGGCTATGCCGTAACCGCGTAACGCTAGGGTCCCATCGGGCGCCACCCGGACCAGGTGGCGTCCGATGGGTCCCGCGGGGTGCGCCCACCCCCTGGGCGTTCCGGGCTCGCGAACGTGTGCACCCCGGAGGTCGGTCCGGGGGAGTGACGCTGCCGGTACGACCGCCCAGGCCTATAATGATGAGACCGGCAACACGAGCGGCGGCGCCAGCGGCGGCGGCGGAGGTTGCGGCAGCTAGTGCGGGCAAGGCTAGAGCTGCGGCTGAAACTGCGGTGGCGGCTGCAATGTGGGTAGCCTGTCCAGCTTGCTTCCACATTGGACTTAGCCTTTCGGGCCCGGGCACAAGGCACGACGGGATCTCCGAATGATAAGGACAGTCCAATGCTTCAGCTCGCCTTCACATCGGACTTAGCCTTTCGGGCCCGGGCACAAGGCACGACGGGATCTCCGAATGATAAGGACAGTCCAATGCTTCAGCTCGCCTTCACATCGGACTTAGCCTATCGGGCCCGGGCACAAGGCACGACGGGATCTCCGAATGATAAGGACAGTCCAATGCTTCAGCTCGCCTTCACATCGGACTTAGCCTTTCGGGCCCGGGCACAAGGCACGACGGGATCTCCGAATTATAAGGACAGTCCGATGCTCCAGCTAGCCGTCGCTACCCACACTGCAGCCGCCACCGCAGCTCCAGCCGCAGCCCCAGCCTTGCCCGCACTAGCTGCCGCAACCTCCGCCGCCGCAGCAGCAGCAACCGCAGCGGCAGCAGCAGCAGCAACTGCAGCACACACGCGCGCACGCATACAGCACGCACGCACGCACGCACGCACATGCACGCACGCACATGCACGCCCGCAACACACACACACACAGCGATACACATGCATGCACGCATCTGCACACACACACACACACACACACACACGCACCCAGCATACACAACGCACGCACACACGCACGCAGCACACACAAAGCACACAGGAACGCACGCAGCACACACGCGCGCACGCATACAGCACGCACGCACGCACGCACGCACATGCACGCACGCAACACACACACACAGCGACACACATGCATGCACGCATCTGCACACACACACACACACACACACCCAGCATACACAACGCACGCACACACGCACGCAGCACACACAAAGCACACAGGAACGCACGCAGCACACACGCGCGCACGCATACAGCACGCACGCACGCACGCACGCACATGCACGCACGCAACACACACACACAGCGACACACATGCATGCACGCATCTGCACGCACACACACACACACACACCCAGCATACACAACGCACGCACACCCACACGCAGCACACACAAAGCACACACACGCCTTACATGAGCCTGATGATACGTCATGAACGTACTACAAAGTCGCACCTGCAGCCTCTTTGCCTGGTCGCCGCTTTTCGAGTACCTGCGACACAGCAGCTTTGCCTTGCTGCGCCGCGGCCCCTGCTGCTCGCCCAGATTGTGATGAACCAGCGCGGCCGTGGCCTCGCTTCTTCGTCGACGGATCCTTCGCCGGCGCCTTCTCCTGATTGCCTTCGCTTGGCGACGTTCCCTTTCCCGTCGCGGCTTGCCGCCCACGCCGCCCTGCGCGAACCATCTGTTGCCGCGCTTGCTTCCCTCAGCTCGCTCAGCTCTCTCTCCGATGCACACGTAATCGCCCTTCGGAAAGAAACCGCCCTTTTTTGGAGCAAAAAATCCTAATTACCGATCAAAAAAGGCCCCCCAGATGAGGAATTTCACGAAAGAAAGGCAGACAGATCCCTCTTAAGTATCCCGAGGTGTGCTATAATTTAGCACAGTGTGCTATGAGATAGCTGTGCTATGAGTACGTATACCGT
>CATOSE010000399.1:0-18036 GCA_951812265.1 Taphrorychus bicolor | reverse complement strand
TTGCCAGCTTTGTCAGTCTCGCCCGCACATACGATTCGCCGATGGAGGAGGGGCTTCACTTACCTGCTAATGACTGCCCCACTGCTGGTACACCTGCATGGGATCTCATGGCTCCGCGACGTCAGGCATACATGGGCATGGCGGGCGCTCTTCTTTGGCTGGCAAATATGACTCGGCACGAGATTGCGCACGCCGCCTCACAGCTTGCTCGCTTCCTCTCGAACCCGGGCCCAAGCCATTGGGAAGCCGCTCTCAGATTGCTCGCTTATCTCCACAGCACACGTGTCCGCTGCCTCGTGCTCGCTCCCCACTCTTCCCTTGGCTTCCAAGTCTTCGTCGACTCCAGCTGGGCCACCAAGTTTAGCTGCAGCGGTGCCTACTTCTTCTTTTGGGGTTGCCCCTTTCATTGGTTTTCGAAGATGCAGCGCTCTGTCACTTTGTCCAGTGCGGAGGCCGAATTTTTCGGTGCCATGCTCGCTGCCAAGGACTTAATGTTCCTGCGAGATGTGCTCTACGACATGGGGCTCCTCCCGGAAGGCCCGACTGATGTGTTCATGGACTCGCAGTCCGCTGTGAACATGGCCTTTGACCCGGTTGCCTTCAAGAACACAAAGCATATCTTGCGCGCCGCTGAGTTCTTGCGCGACATTGTGGCCCGGCGTGTGGTCGCTATGCACCACGTGCCTGGCCGCACTATGGTTGCCGATCTGCTCACCAAGGCAGTTGCTCGTGCGCTGTTCATGGAGCTGTGCCGCTTGCTTGAGGGCTATGCATCTGCTGCTGCCTCTGCCTCACCAACTCTTCGATCGCAGATGACAAGACGCTCTCTTTCAGAATTACGGTACACGACACGCAGGGGATGGCTGCCGACTACAGCCTGAAAGCCCCAGACCCCAAGGAAGCAGGCGACCTCGAAACAGAGGCACTGGATGCCAACTGTGCACCACATGGCAAATTCAACTGGATACGGCGGGGCATGGCCAGGACGGCCGCAGGGGAGGAGGAGCCGTGCGAGTATTTCGAGGTGGAGGTACCTGCCCGCTTGGAGGAGCCGTGCCGGGATTTCTTTTCGTCCGCCGGCTTCGCCTGCTGGTCCTCTCTTCCACTGGATTGCTACACCCATGAAGCGGAACTGCTCACGATGGAGTTTCCAATATTGTCCAACGCGATCGGGCGCGCGGAGAGGGATCCCGCCTCGTGGATCGGCAGACCGGACTCGCAAATGACAGTAGTGGAATACCGCGGGCCACAAGATCGCATGCGGCGCAAGCTGCTTATGGCTGCCGGCGCCAGTACGGCGCCCAAACCACTCAGTGTGGTGACAAAAAAGGCCACCGGCTCCGCGCCCGAGGAGAAGTACGTGGTGAAGCCGCAGCGCATCACGCAGGAGACCTCCCTCGCACCGGAGGCGGACCACTCGTTCTATATATACCCAATGGACAAGTTCAAGACATCGGACGGCCGGCTGGGCAAGAGGGCACAACACATCTCGACTGCACTCAATAATATTCTGCGGTCAACCGACTGCACTCCATCCGGACGGGCGACACAGTTCCACTCGGACGCCCGCATTACATTCGAGTCATGCTTCAAGGCCGCGGTGGCCGTAGGCATCGGAGAATCGGTGGGGGTGGCCAAGGTGGGCTACGCCTACACACCGGAACGAGCAGTGGCTTTGGCAGACTATACCGGCGCCACAAAGGGCTGGGTTCAACTGCCAGGCGAGAGAATCTTTTTGGCCGCGACCCTGGAGGATATGAAAACCAAACTGGAGTACCACAGCCTGAATACGCGTGTGCTCGACAGCCGCGGAGAGGTGCGGAACACCGGCAAGGCGCTGCGCGAGGCCCGCAACACTCGCAATGAGTGGGACAGGCAGGCAACGCAAGGTGCTACCAATGATGATTGGGAAGCCAACGCGAAGGTTGCGAAGCAACAGCTCACCGCACTGAAGGTGGAGCACAACCGCACAATGTGCGAGCTGGCCACGCTGGTGCAGGGACAGGACTGCGTGGGCGAGTGGAACTTAGATGAGATTCGCGAGGCCATGGTACGGCGCCTGGAGGCGGCGGAGGCAAAGGCCCAGGAGGAGCGCCGGCAATCGACCGCTCTCAAGCAGGAACTGCGCGCTCTGCAGCACCTAATGGGTGGCATGCTCGCCGAGTGCACACCGGCACAAAAGTGGCTGGAGGCATTCTGCTTCACCCCCGGCAGGCTGGTTGACGCAGGACTCACTCGCACTATCGGGGTGATAGCGAACCTCGCGAACAAGGCCAAGGAGGCGACCGCCGCCCTCCAGTCGGAGACTCCCCCCCCCCTGGTCAGGGGCGAGAGGTCGCACCGACGCAGGGGCCAAAGCGCAAGGACATCCCCGCAGGTACCAGCCGGAAGTCCCTCGACAGGGCCATGCCGGGGTTCGGGGTGGGGTGGGTATGGAGCTCCAGGTCGACGGCCGAACCACCCCCCGCCCCATACACTCACGGCTCTCAGATATGTATGCAGGCGGCGAAGGGGCAGACAACGAAGCAGAGGAGGCCGACGTGCGAGCCGAAATCGACACCGCCGCCCTCCCAACTCGGGAGACGCGCGGCGGAGACAGCGCATCGTGACGCCGCTCACATGCAACGCTCTCCTGAAGGCGGCGCCAGGGAGGACGGGGAGGAAGGCGACTACCGGCAGGAGAGGGCGGCGGAGGCTGAGGCCGAAGGAACCTTACCGAGCGGAACTATTCGGGAGGGAGGGGAGGGGGGGCATACAGAGGCAGCGGCACCCAGGTCAACCGGGCCGATCGGCGGCATCGATACTGAGTCTATTCCGCTAAGTACCACAGATACTGAGTCGCTACAGGGAGTTTCGGAGATACCCAGTAAGGCAATGAATCTAGATGGGCCAAATTCAAATGTGGTTAATATGACTACGGATAACGGCAGGCCCAAGAAGGTGGGACAATGTTATCGAAGGGGCGAAAAAACTACGGGGGCGGACATGATTCAAATTCTACCAAACATGAAATTTGGCCGCGTTCAATACCCGGACCGTTTCGCGTCCGAAGGATTTAATCAAAAAAGCAAAGATGGTGTCCATTGCTCAAGTCGAAGCGTTCGAGGCACGCCAAGCGGAGCTCGACCCGATGATCAGGTGGCCTCGGCGGACGACGCTGCGGCTAGGATGGGCAGGCGGATTTGGCGAAATCAGCCTCCACATGCAAAGCGACGGAGGGATGTGCCACCGCGACGCCGCACAGTTTCTGCTGAGAGCAGTCGAAGGCGACAGTTGGAAGGCAGGCGCTCGATGGTCGAAAGCGCTAGGACTGATAGTCACGGATGCGCGAAGCTGGCCGCGAGCGAGGGAGCTAGTGAAGACGCAGCTGCAGGCGGGAGCCGCTGGGTTCGACACGCAGGAGCAAGCGAGCCTAACTGTCACCAGGGCCCTCGACTTCCTCAGGAGGGCGGCGATAGTGCAGCAGACTGTTGGCACCAGACGGGCGGGCAGATGGATGCGGGCGAGGATTCGGACATCGGCGATGGGAAGACAACGATTCAGCAGGGACAGGGAGTTGACAGCGCACAGGATGGAGCGTCTACGACGCGGCGCTCTTCCGGTGGGCAGGAAGCCAGTGCTCCAGACAGCACCTCTGGGGCCGGAGGCGGCGGCAAATCACAGGAGACGGAAGGCAGAGCGAGAGGGGGTCGAGGAGGCAAACTCTATCGGGAAGGTCAGCAAGGCGTGCCGGGAAACGACCGCTGCGGGTCGCAAGCGATGGCGGCCAGCGGACGCAGGCTCGCGCACTGTGGAGGGAGGAGTAGGGGAGGAGGGCTGGGTGACCACAAACTCATGGGCACAGCCAGCCCAGTGCCGTATGAGCGTAGATGCACTGCGACAGATGGGAAAGCTCTACGAGACCGATGGTGCGCCACCCCCGGGGGGAAGGAAAGGGTGGGACAAGGGATTCCGCTCGCAGCGGGAACTAGCCGTGTGGGCCCGTTCCCTCCCCTCCCCATTCCCGCAGGCGACGCTGGCAGCCGATTGGTGGTCGGGCAGGGAGGGGAGAGAGGGGTGGCTGGCATGCCACTACTGGGGCACGAGACCAGGGGAGCACATACTAGACCAGCGCAGACCGGAGGTGTCGACCGCGCTGAGGGGAAGGATGAGGGCGGCAGGGTACCATCGGGTCCAGGGCGTGCAGTGCGTGGCGGTGGCGAGGGTGGGCAAAAGGAACGCCCTCCATCCGGCACACGCGCCCAGCCCGGCATTGCTCGCGGCACACTCCAACTACATCTACACCATCAACCCACCAGCCCGGGGAGGGTCGCGGGCGCTCGTGGCCCCCGGACTGGAGGAAACAGGGAGTGGGGGGAGCCCTGCGAGCGAGGAGGCAGGGGGGACAGAGGAGGCAGGGGAGTGGGTCAGGGCATGGTCGATAGGGGAGGCGATGAGGACCATGGGGATAGATCCATACACGGAGGCGGGACTGAGCAAGGAACTCGAGCGACTGAGCGCAAAACAGGCATGGGGAGAGATAGGGAGGATGGCTCACCCAGGGGCATTTGCAGCTCTGATAGGGGGGCAATGGCACTCACGGATGCCACAGAGCTGTCGCAGAAAGGACGAGCAGATAAGGGTGTTCTCCGGCTTCTCCGGCCTGGTGAACGGGCTATGGATTGCGGCCAAGAGGGTATTCCCCACCGCGACCCTAGTATGCGCCACGGAGGCCTCCCCCCCCCTCAGGGAGGCAATACAGCGTATGCATCCCGAATGCGAGCGAGTGGAGAGGGATGCGAGGGAGGCGCGGGCATGCGAGCATGCGCCCTTTGCCCACCTGTACATGGGGGGGTGGCCTTGCCCACCATACTCGCGCGCACAGCGGACGGCGGGCCCAGGCTCACGCACACAAGCGCAGAGGGGCCTGGACAGGGTAAGGAATACTCAGCTGCTGCTAGACTCCCTGCACCTGGTAGGGCATGCACACAGAGATTCACCATGGATGATAGTACTCGAGCAGGTGACCGGGCTGGTCGACCTGGACTGCAACGCGGACGAAGCGGCGGAACTGAGGGAGGGACTGGGGATGATGAATTATGTGTGGCACGAACGACGCATCTGCCCGGCCAAGGACTTGGGGGATGGGACCCAGAGGGACCGGATGGCGTGGGTTGGAGTCCGCACGGATATCGCACGGGACAGGGCGCGCGAGGATGCGGAGGAGCGGGGGAGGGGGGATGGGACAGGGGGGGGGGGAGGGATACCACACACCGCAGGTGCGAGAGCCAGGAAGTCGCACTCCAGCGGCTGGCGGCGTTCTGTGCGTCCTACCTCAGAGGGGACCCGGCGGAGACTCCCGAGAACGACGCAGGACCGGCCGTCACTCGCCCGCCCGCCACCCACAGGGTGACGAGGAGCCAGCATCGCTCGGCCATGATAGGCAAGGAGTTCAGCTGCTCGACGGACGGCGATGGCCCGACCGATGCACCTCCCCGCATGTTCCCCGAGGGGTGCGCGTGCGTAGGATGGGGACAGGACAGAAGCGCGCCCCGCTTCTGCCAGAATGTCGTCGAGTCGCCTGCCTCGTCGCCCATGTGCGACGCCTGCAGCACGGGCGCGATACCTTGCGAATGCCTGTGCGACAGCTGCAGGCAGGACCCGGGAGGATGCCTCACGGCGCACCGGCGACGAGTCCTATGGCGACGACTGGTGCGCCGGCGACAGCGCACATCATGGAGGCTGCTGCGGCGCCTGCGGCGCCTCGTCAGCTGGCGGCCAAATGGCTCACTCGCACGGCGGCTGCGGCGGCGGAAACGGCGCATCGCGCACTCGATCAGGCATGCACCGGTGCGCTAATGCTGCTGGCAGGAATGGCAGGTGGGTACGCTCCCACCACCAGCCCAACCCACACGCGGGCATGGGACACATCACCTGCAGTGTGGGAGCTTGGGGCACTCAGGCCACTACACACTGCGCCGACACCGCCACTCCAGGGGACACCAGGGCATGGGTACGCAGGAACGAGACCGGGGAACTGGGTGACCGCAGACCTCGGGCCGCCCTCCCCAGGAGGACAAGGGGTCAGGAACGCATGGACGAGGCCGAGGGTGGAAAAGCACAGGGAGCACAGGGCCATGCACGGGAATGGCATGGCAGCGATGGACACGGGCAGCCCGGGGCGGAATAGGGAAGGAGAGGAGGAGACGGAGGGGGAGGAACCCGACTCAGGGTCGACGACGACACAGGGAGGCAGCTCGTCACTGGACCGGGGACAGGAGGGCGAGAGTTCGGGAGGGGACACGGACAGACACATGATAGACTGGGCGGACACTGACTCGGAGGGGGAGGCACAGCCAGCCGGCGACGGACTGGAGGAGGGGGCGGCGGGAACACAGCGAGGGGACAGAGTACAGGGCAGCGTAGGAGGGCTGTGGGCAGCTTCCACGGCAGCCATAGCCATGGGGAGGGTCAACAGGATCCTAGCATGGAACGTAGGGGCGACGGGACTACTCCACCGACGCCTGGGGTGGTCGCCGGAGGCGGTCAGGGCCATGGGATACCTAGAGGGGGTGATAGCGGCGGAGAGGCCGACGTGGATCACACTGAGCGAGATCCAAGGGACGGTGGGCAGGATGGGAAAGGTCAGGGAATGGCTGGACACCATGGGGTACGAGTCACAGGCGGCGCCAGGATCAGGCAAGGACGGAGGGCAGGGAGCCAGAGGGGGATCGACGACGGGCAGGAGCAGACCGGAGGGGAGAGGTACGGGCGGACGGAGAGGGAGCAGAGGCAGGGGCGGTAGGGGGTATGCAGCGGAAGTAGGATGGGCCTAGCCCACGGGGGGGGTGGTATTGGCGTGGCGGAGAGACGAGGTCAGACTTTACCGAGGAGAGCAACCGAGGATTATGGGCGGGGGACAGGGAGCGGTGTGCCTAGGGGGGAGATTTGTGATGGGGGACGGGCGCACACAAGGGGTCGCGGCATGTTACGCGTCCCCGAGCCCGAAGGCTGCCCAAAGTATGATTCGAACCCTGCGCGACGTGGGACCGGGGGAGTGGATGTGTGCGGGGAACTTCAACATGATTCCGCACATATCTCACAGATTCGGACCCCACCCAGAGATGGGGCCAGGTGACAGATCTTTCGCGGCGCTGCTCGGGAGGGCAGGGGGGCAAGAGCAGTCGCCAGGGCGGTCCCGCTACACATGGGGGCGGGGGAGGCGACTAGACATAGCTACACCTACCCGTACGCTCCCACGGCAGATCTGGACTGGCTACTGGATATGGGCCAGGGCCCGGGCAGGTGGGGAGCGGGCACCGCGATGCAGGCGGTGGGGGATCAGGGAAGACTACTCAGCGACCACCGGGTACTACTGGCCTCGGCGGTACAGGACGAGGCCGATGAGGACAGGGTGAGTCGAAGAGGGGCCAGGGCAGGGGAATGGGGGCAGCGGGCGTGGGGCAGGTACAAAGAGACATGGGAGGCCCAGAGGGAGCGCCTGGAAGGGATGGGACGGACACAGGGCGGCGGGGGGGGGGCGATGGAGGAGGCCCTGATGGAGGTGATGATTCAGGGGAAGGAGGCGGCAGAGGAGACGCAGGCAGCCACCAGGTTGAGGTGTGAGGCAGAGGAGGAGACCAGGGAGGAGAGGGCGGCGAGGCTAAGGGGGAGGGCCCGGGCGGCGGCGAGAGCCCTGAGCAGGTCACCACCGGTCCAGGGAGGCTGGCGACCGGAGTTCCTCCCACACGGGCCCCAGGAGATCTGGGTGGGGGAGGAGGAAAGGGCGAGGAAGACCCGCAGGGCACAGGTGAGAGGGATTCGCAGGGCGGAGCAGGAGGCGGCAGCCAGGATGACCCAACAGTATGCCACTGCCAAGGCCAGGCTCAGGGAGTGGCGCAAGGAACAGGCCGCACAGGTGCGCGACGGGCTGCTGACGGAGGTGGACCCGGACGACATTGACAAAAGGTACCGCGAGGTATGTAGATTGATGAAGAGAGGGGGGGGTAGACCATGCACCACTAGCTTTAGGAGAGGGGATGCCCCGGACGGGGAGATCATCTCACACCCACCTTCGGCGGTGCTTGAGGAGGGAGGGCGCATCATGGACCAGGTAGCCAGGTCCATGAAGCGCCCCATCTCGCTTAATGCGGTCAAGGCATGGGCTGAGGTGTTCGTGCCCCGCTTCGCCCCAGCCCGGTCGCCAGATGGCGGGATATGGCTAGCCCACGAGCAATTCTCGGTGTGGCGCCTCCAACGGTGTTGGCGGCGCTCACGGAGGAAGGCCATTGGGCTCGACCAGGCCCAGGCCGAGCTATGGGAAGAGGCGCCCGGGTGGGTAAGGGAACTGCTGGTGTCCGCCATGCGCGAGATAGCTCAGAAGAAGGTAGTGCCGCCCGCCTGGCTCCGACTGGTCTTCATCCTATTAGACAAGAAGACCATTTCGGAACTGGTTAGTAAGAAGCGGGAGGTAGCCATAGCATCTCAAAACCTCAAGGCGTTCGAGGGAGCGGCAGTACAGCCAGCCTTTGAGGCGGTGGAGGCGAACGCCCATACCGCCCAGTTTGGCTTTGGTAGAGGGGTGGGAGGGAAGGATGTGGGGGCGGTGGCCTGCATGATAGCAGACCAGGTACACCTGCTGCGCGCGATGGTGGTACTCGTCTTCATCGACCTGAAGACATTTTTCCCTAGTTGCCAGATGGAGCCGATAGACGTGGCATGCATGTACGCGGGACTACCGGAGGACGTGAGGAAGGTAACGGACGCCCTGTACACAGGGGCCGTTGCGGCCTACGAGACTAGACACGGGCTGACGCCCCTCAAGCCCTGGGATACTACGAACCAGGGCTCCCGCCTTAGCCCCCCCCGATGCAGGCTATTCCTCAACACGCTCGCCGAGGCTGTGGAGGTGGTAGGAGGTGGGATCACCCTGTGGGGCAGCTGGCGGAGGCTGCAGCAGCTAATTTACTGCGACGACATGTGCGGGCACTTCAGGACGTGGGCCACCGCCCGGCGCTACGTGGCGATGGTCTCCACCTGGTGTGAGCTGCACGGCTGCTCCCTCGGTGTACAGGAACTGACAAAGACCGCGGCGGCGGCCACTATGCGCACATTCACAGGCGGCAGGCGACAGATGCCGGCGGACCAGCCCGTCCGTCTGGAACTCGGGAGCCAGGCCACCCTTCCGGAACTGAAACCCGGCCAGGCATACGCATACATCGGCTGCAGGCGGCGCTCTGACCTCAGGGACGACGACGAGATCAAGCACGTACGAGGATGTGTGCAGGCGGTACTAGCCAAGGTGTGCAAGGCAGGGCTGGGGAGGGGGGAATGGGCTCGCGCGGTTAGGGAAAGGGTGGGAGGCATCATGGCACACCATGGCGCCATGTGCCCAGCCCTCACCAACTTCACGGTAGCTGAGCAGTTCGACAGGCTGGCGCGAGGGGCATTCAGACGCCAAGGGAGGGTAGCCATGGATGCACCCAACTACGACTTATACGCGTACCAGGGGTGGGTACACTCGTCCGCCGAGGCTGCAGGTGCACTGTACGCCACGGTGTGCGCGCTGCTGGCATCCCCGGTCCCCAACCCAGCGTCCGCGGCCGCCCAGTCGGGCCTAGCCCTCACCCTGTACATGTGGGGCTGCATGGGGCCTCCGTTATCGTGGGATTACGCACACATTCTGCCCCAGCTGGGGGAGAAACGGGAGGGGTATGTGTGCTACGTGGAGACGTGGCTCCGCATCAGGGGGGAGGGCCTCAAGGCGGAGGGGAAGCGGGTCTGTGTAGGGGAATGGGTAGGCAGGGAGGAGGACAGGGAGGGGCACATCCTAGACGGGGGACATGAGATGTGGGAAGGGGTGGAGGGCGCACCCCTGTTCGAGGGGGAACTCATGGACAATTGGGTGCAGGACTTCCTTGGACGCAGGCGAAAACCGCGCTGGCATTTGCTGGCGGCGGGCATCAAGGTGCTGCCCCATGTATGCACCAGGGAGGGGGCATTCATGACGGAAAGAGAGGCGGGAGAGGCATGGCCAGACCTGCACAGGTCGGGCGACAGTGCATGGAGGGGAGACTGGCGGGAGCTGATGGCGGAGCTAGGGCTCATGCGAGTAGCACCAGTAGTGGGCCATCGGTATGGGGGGTCAGCGAGGGACAAGTGGCAGGAGGCCACAAAGGGATGGGAAAGAGAGGGGACGGAAGGGCGAGGTGGTGGGTCCCCACTGGCCCGCAGCTCGGAACTACAGGACGGGCTGATGGAGGTACGGGAGGGCCGCTCGGTCCGCACGGTTGAACAGTGGACGCAGCTCTTCCGCCATGAGTGGACGGAACAGGCGGCGTCTCCCAGGCCACCCCTTTCGCAGGGACAGTACACGGCCACTCAGTCCGAGCTCCACGGTGGCGCACAGGTAAGTTACGCCCTGGTAGGCAAGGGCAAGCGCGCCACTCGAGGCTGCTGGTCCAAGACGGAGGTGGAGGGAGGGGAGGGAAGGGCGAGGGAGCGGGCGGAGTTACGCTGGGCAAAGAAGGGGGAGGCAGCAGCGGCATTGTGGGAGGTGTCCAGGGAGCTACACAGAGAGGGGAAGGGAGGAGGGCCGGTGGACAGCCGCCTCACGGATGAGCTATGGGATACCATCAGCCAGCGGGAAGGGGACCAGGGGGGAGGGTATGATGCCATCATGGCCACGGACGGAGGATGGGTAAAGGACAGGAGCACGCCTCATGACCCTACACGGGACGTGGTCACCGCCGGGGCGGTGATAGGGTACGCGGACGGGAGAACGGAAGCCCTGGCCACTACCTTACCCTACAACGGAGTCACACGTAGCAACTACGATGGCGAGCTGGCGGGAAGGATGTTAGGGCTGGACAGGACCAGCGCGAAGGGGATGCGCAGGGTCTTAGTGCTAGTGGACGCCACTTCCCCGGTAGCCGCCACACGCAAATTCCGGACCAGGACGGTACGGGATAGGATGCGGAACACGGCGGACGAGTGGCTAGCACGCACCCTCACACTAGAGGACGAGCATGCGACCGTGACGTACTTGTGGGTACAGAGTCACAGTGAGCAAAAGTCAGATGGCTCGGTGGGCTCGTACTTACCCAACGTGGCGGCGGACATGCTCTGCTCGCTGGGTGAGGCGGAGGCAGCAGGAGAGAAGGTGTCGACCCCCCCGGGGGTGCAGATGGGCGCGGCAGTGCCGGAGCGGGCCGTACGTCATAGAGTGATAAGCTTCCATGCCCGGGGCTCAGATCTCAGGTGGGCGAGATTCCATTGGCAGCAGCGAGCGCTAGCGGAGTTCCGACGCACCAGTGTGCACTCGCTACGACCGGACGGAGAGTACGTAGACATGATATGCTCCCCCCTGGCAGACCCACACACCACACAGGCGATAGTGGATGCGCGCACCGGACGCCTGCGACTTCTACACTGCACGTCGGACAGGGACCCAGAAGGGAGCTACAGCAGGACCACGACGTACAGAACAGCAGGGTGTGAGTGCGGGTGCAGGGGATCGTTGGTGGATGTGGTGTTCCGGTGCCAGCTACCGGAGGTTGCCAGCCGTAGACGGGAGGTCGTGGCAGCGATGGAGGGAACAAAGGGGTGGAGAGATCCACCGGCACATCAGCAATGGTGCGACACCTTAGTTGCCCTGCGTAAGGGGGGGAGGGATCAGTGGGAACGACCGGGAGGGGAACTGCTGCAAGCGGAGGTGATGGCGTGCGCACTAGGCATGGTAGCCCATGGCAACGCATTCGCCTCTCGTGTAGCATGCAATAAGGGAGCACAGGCGGCCTTGCGAGCGATGGCTCACTTGCTACGTGCGGCGGAGCTTGCCTGCCTCACACAGCGCAGGAATCTCGCTCGGGCGCTGGCAGCAAAGCGCGAGACCGCACAGGCCTTGGTGAGGCTAAGGGTGGAAGCACTTCATTGCACACCGGGACAGGCGGGAGCACGGAGGGAGGCCAGGGAGCGACAGGCCAACCTGCACACTCGACTACGGACGAACGGACGCACGAGGACAGAGGCACGAGCCAGGGGGGCAGCGCTGTGGACGAGGTGGCGGACGGAGGAGGAGGGGGACTCAGGGGTGGCAGGGGAGGAGGCAAGGTGGCAGGACCACCAGGTCCCAGTGGAGATAGGCCCGATGCTGTCTACGCCAACGGGCTGGCAGAGGAGGAGCCTCACTCTCCCCTGGAGATGGGCGTTCCAGCTACGCAGGTGGAGACTTCGAGCGCTCAGGCGGAGGACGGAGGCGTCGAGAGTGTTGGTAGAGGTGGCGGGACTTCACATGTCGGAGCTACCCCCACAGGCGCAGCTAGAACTCCAGGAGGAGGAGCGGGCCCGACTCAGGCTACAAGAGGCACGGCGACATCTGGCCGCGAGAATGGCGGCGGCGGGGCTGGGCGCGGCAACCAAGGCCTGGCGCGCTGGCCGGCGGCGGAGGGGAAAGCGCAAAGCACCGCCACAGGAGGGCGGGGCGGAGGCTCTGGCTAAGAAGCCGCGGGTGGAGAGGGAAGCATGGGTAAGGGAAAGGGGGAGGGCGGCAGTGAGAGCGAGGGGGAAGAGAGGGAGAGAGGATAGGGAGGCGAGGGAGGAGGTGGCGGAGATGATGGAGATAGAGGGTTGGGACCCAACGGTGGGGGAGGCAGAGTGGGAGGAGAGGCCGGTAAGGGAGAGGAGGCGGGTGAGGTCTCCGGACTCTACTAGAGGGGCGTACCTGCGTCGGGTGATGGAGGGGGCCGGGCTGGAAACGGTGGGGGAGGCAGAGTGGGAGGGGCGGCCGGCACGTGAGAGACAGAGGGCGAGGAGGGTGCATCTGCGCCGGGTGATGGAGGGGGCGGGGCTGGGGTTACCACTGGAGGCGGGGGGGGAACCTAGGTGGATACCACCGACGGAGAGGGGAGGGTGGGGAGGGCAGGGGGATGGCTGAGGACATGCCCCCCCGGCCATCCGAGGATAGCCTGCGGGCCATGGCTGTACATTCTGTACAGAAGCTATGTCCGCTGTACTGTTCCCGGAGGATGCCATCTGAAGGATGGTGGTGGCATGCGCGCCTGTTGGTGTACGGACTCTTGTGGGTCTGGTCGCATGTCACGGTGTGCAGGTTGTATGTATATATAATCTTGATACCAAGGCAAAAAAAAATTGGTATGGGGGATACTTGGCAGAGGACGATTGCCATCCGCATTTTCCCACCATCATCCCCAAGCAAGACGCATACACGAAACGTACCGGA
This sequence comes from Taphrorychus bicolor, assembly GCA_951812265.1. Lineage (NCBI taxonomy): Eukaryota > Metazoa > Arthropoda > Insecta > Coleoptera > Curculionidae > Taphrorychus > Taphrorychus bicolor. Next base: position 4,817 of record CATOSE010000399.1, on the reverse strand, counting down.
TTGTGGGTTGGCGGTGGGTTCATCGGATTACCCAGACAAAAACGAGTTGAGCCTGTGTTTAAGGATTTGTTTATTGCAAAAACAGGCAAGAGGCGAAGGATCACTCCGTTGATGTTCAGCGGAGGAACAGAAGGGAAAGAGGCGAGGGCGGCGACGCCACGTGGGTTCAGCGATGCAATATGTGGTCACTTTGCGCGATCTCTGGCATCGTCTGTGCAATGTCTGTCTCGCTAGCAGAGTTGTATTGGTCTCCGTGTGTGTGTGTGTGCGCGCGCGAGCGCGTGTGTGTGTGATGTAGGTGGGTGTGCAAGCTTGGTTGCGCGCTCGACCGAATAAACGTCGACGTGTGAGCCTTGAGTAAGTTGAGTCGATTACAGTGCGATAATACATGTTGTCGCTCACAGGTGTTGACCATGATAATAGTAGAGCGTGACGGGTCAACCATACCGCCTTCGATGCAAACGCTGTTGGGTCGTGGTTTCCGTCCACGGGGAAAGCCGTCGCTTGCAGTATGGCAGCTCGCAGCCTTGTCGTGAACATTCCCATCGATCTCTTGTGTTTCCGAGAGGCGTGCGGCTCGACTGAGCGAAATGCGGATTCCCTCATTGGCCGCATCCTCTCCAGCCATGACGACGAGAGCGGCGACCCTCGCCCTAAGTGCGAGCAAGCTCTCGCGATAGCTGCTTTGATAAACCTGCTCTTCGACAGAGAACATGTAGGAAACGGTCGTCCGTCGAATCCATACCAAGAGGCTGTGCATCGGGAAAAGCATATCTGCCCGAAGGTTGATACCAAGTAACGCGATGCGTCCCTTTGAGGGGCGCTGACGACGCGGGTCGCGCTTGGCGCGATCGTAATGTGCGTCGTCAGCGTCCACGTTGGCGCGATCGTAATGTGCGTCGTCAGCGTCCACAGCGCCAGCGAAGGCCACGGGCGCACGTTCCCCATGAGAATCAGACAATCGAAGATTAAACCTCACTCAACACCTGACGAAACGGAACTAGAAGTACGGACAACTAGTAAAGTACGAGTTTCGGGCGGACACCGGGAAATACACCGGTGGGTAAACCGACGACAGGTCCGGGGGAAAAGCATGCGCAAGGGACTAAGATGTCCCGGCGTGGCAGCCCCTCCTGGGGTCACGACTGTGGCACCACAGCAGAGCCCGGATCGTCGGTAGATGCATATGCATGCAAGCGTGCAGTGAGCAACAAGAACAGTGAGCGCGTGACACACTTCGTGAGTATGTCAGCGATCATCACCGCACCGGGGAGGTGCGAGAGCTGCAAATAGCCACGCTCTACGAGGTCGCGGAGAAAATAGCCAGCGCGTAGGATGTGCTTGGTGTTCTTGAATGCAACAGGGTCGAAAGACATATCGACTGCCGACTTGGAGTCGGAAAAGATGGGAGAACGACCAGGCGAGAAGAATTGAAGATCAACCAGGAGTTCGCGGACGAAAAGCACATCCTTGGCTGCCAGCATAGCACCAAAGTACTCGGCTTACGCAGACGAGAGAGCGACAGAGCGTTGCATGCGTGAGAACCAGAAGAATGGACAACCATAGAACATAAAGACAGCACCACTGCAAGAGAAGCGTGCACCCCAATCTGAATCAACAAATGTCTCGAACGGCTTCTGCATGTTGGGCGCATAGGCGAGTGAATGGTTCGACAGGGAGCGAAGGTACATCAACACACGGAGTGCAGCATCAAAATGCACTTGCCCCGGATTAGAAATGAAACGAGCAAGTTGACCAACAGGAAAAGCAAGCTCGGGGAGAGTCATATTTGCCAGCCAGTTGAGTGAACCCACGATGCCCATGTAAGTGAGCCGCTTAGACGCCTTGGCGTCGTGTGCAGGCGACCCCAGAGCTGGCGAGTCCTCAGCTGATAGACGCGTGCCCTCCGGCAGCGGAGTGTCAAAACGCCGCACACAGCCGGTCAAGAAGGAGGCATGTCGTTCGAGTAGATCCGAGATGTAGAGGCGCTGAGACAAAGCGAGGGTGCGTTTCATGCGGTCACGCTCAACCGCGATACCAAGCATCCACTCCAGTTGCCCCTTGTCTTCAATTGGGAATCTGCGGCTCAGATCGGCGACAAAGCGATCACGCAAGGCTGAATCGTTATCACACAGAGCACAATCGTCCACATAGACAAGGCACCAAAGAAATGCACCAGACGAGGCATGATAGACAAAGAGACAAGTGTCGATAGTAGACCGCGTGAACCCCCACTGAGTCAAGAAGGAGGCAATGAGCACGGCCCACTCGCGTCCAGCTTGGCGGAGCCCATAAAGGCTCTTAAGTAATTGATCAACAATAGGATGTCCCTCGGCATCAGTGGCCTCCACATTGGGCGGACACTTCATGTAGAGCTGCTCCTTCAAGTCAGCCTGCAAATATGCTTGCTAGACGTCGATCTGAGTCAGGTTCTAATCGTGGGCAGCGACAAGGATGAGAACCAGACGTAAGGTGGTAGTCTTGACGACGGTGGATAAGATGCGGTCAAAATCAACACCATACTTCTGGGTATTGCCGTCAGCAACTAATCTTGCCTTGAACGTCTCAATCGCACCAGAGACAAGGCGTTTGACGGTGAATACATAATGACAGTTCATGACGTTAGCACTGCGCGGCAAATCACGGACGCGAATCTCCTTAAAGCACCCGCGTGACAGAAGTCCTGTCCACTCCTTGGCGACGGCCTCGATCCAGTGGTCGGCCAAGGGACTGCGAAGCATACGGCGATATCCACGAGGGATCTCGATGTCGCCCATGCCAGCAGTGGAGGTGACGGAAGCGGCGGCGGCGACGAAGCGTGTAGCGACCTCAACTGAGTCAAGAATAGCAGACCCTGACGACGGGTCCCAAGAGAGGAAAGCAGTATCAATAGATCCAGTAGACGAGTAGAAGGCAAAGGCGGGAGTCAAATGGGACATAGGCTCGCCACTCGCAGTTACATGTAAGCCTGATAGGGCGGACATAGTCATGAAGAGTAAAGCTGTGGCATGAAACGACGCACCAGTGGTAGACTCGCCGGGGCGATAGCGAACTGTCTGAGTGCGCGAGCGTTCTGGAATCGAGCGTTGGAAGGCGCGGGAGGAAAGCGATGAGGGGTCCCCACTGTCGCCCTTAGGTAAGCGGCGTGGAGCCTGAGGTAGGTCTGGCTGACGAACTGGTGGAACGGAGGATGGAGAGGGTGGAGAGAAGCTGTGAGCTGGAGAGCCTGGCATAGCGGTAGGTGGCGGAGCATCCTGTGTAGGTGGGCGTTGTGGAGATGGCTGAGGCTGAGGCGGAGCTGGAGGTGGGGTGCAATGTGTCGTCGAGTCATCTCTGCGGTGGGCTGTGTCGGTAGATCCGGTGAGGGCGCTGAGGAGGCGACGGCGGTCTCATCGTGTAGCAGCACAAAGCCAGCCCCTCCTGACTCGGCGACATCAAAGAACCAACGATGGCGCATGCCGGGGAAGCCAGGGAAGTCGTCCTCCCACACACGGATCCGCGCAACGGGAAGAACACGGCGGAGAGCAAAGACGTAGACAACGTCCATGCTGCCAGCCTCGGAAGGGCCCAAGTAGATGCCGGCGGAGCCGCGGTCGGCGAAGTGGCGCTCACCCGTGCGCAGGGGAGGAGGGAGGGTAGCGAGGCAGAGGCACCCGAAGGCGTAGAGGTGGGACACGTCGGGCAAACGGCGAGCCACAAGAAAATAGCGAGACTGGTTTCCGCGGCTGGGCTGGGGCAGACGGTTATGGAGCCACATGGCGGTCTGGAGGGCGAACGGGTGCATGGACGGGGGGAGGCGGGCGGCAATAAGCAGGACACGCGCAGTGCCGAAGACCACACCCCAAAGGCGTTCGATGTGGCTGTTGAGCTGCGGTGTATACGGCGGGGAGAACCGCTGCTGAATCTGTCGTGCAGTGAGGAAATCGGAGAAGTGATGCGAGATAAAGGCAGAGCCGTTGTCAGAGCTGACAACACAAGGCTTAAAGGGCACGGTCAGTTCCATCTTAGCCGAGATGTCAGCCAAGTATGTGGCAAGGGTAGCACTGGCGACCTCCTGTTTCATGCTGTGAGACGGCAGTAAGCGTCCGTAGTCAGAGCCAACACAGATGACACCGCAGTAGGCCACATACTTGTGGGGGTAACTCGGGATCATGAAGCCCGCGAAGTCCATCTGCAGTACAGCACCAGGAGGTGGGCGCGAGATGTCGGAAGGTTGCTTGCGTAGGAAGGGAAGGGCACGTGCACGCCCGCGAAGTACAGCCTCATTAACGGGGATGGTGTTGCTGAGGATAGAGCGAGGAGGCAAGCCGTTCCCAGCGACGGCAGACGAGACATGGCGCCACTGCTGAGCATAAGGGAAGCCGATGCGGTGGAAGAGTACGCGCTGCGAAGTGCCGGAGCTGCTGCTGCCACCGTGCGTCGGCCCGGCGCCAACTGCACCCCTGTCGCGGGGAGTGTCATCAGCGGCGTCAGTAATGGTGCCAGCGGCGGCGTCACCGGCGGCGTCATCAGTGACCATAGAGTAGACGACGGGGGTGGCAAGAAGGGAGGCGAGAGACCCATAGGCAGCGCCGACGGGAAGCCGCGAGGCGCGGTGTGTACCTGCAGGAAGCTGGGCAGAGCGACGGAGAAAAACAGTGGGGATGGCATAAGAGGCAGCATCATCCGCGATGGGAAGACTGCCGCCGTCGGGGAGAGTGATGAGGAGGCGATCGAAGTCATGGGAGAGACCGAAACGTCTCATGACGCGCGTGGAATATAACGTGGCAGGGACTGTGGCATGCAAATGACGTTCTGTATCTCGAACCAGTGCCAAC
>CATOSE010000398.1:0-15516 GCA_951812265.1 Taphrorychus bicolor | reverse complement strand
GGGAGATACGCGATTGGCGCCAACTTTGCTCAGTGGCTCGCGCACAGCTCAAGACCACAGAGCGGCAGGCGGCGGAGCTAATCGGCCACGTGGAGGACCTGCTCGCGATTTCGCGGCGGGCGTGACTACGTGTTCTACCTCGACGCTGCCGTGGTCGATCAGTTCTCGTAGATCGAGTCCCTGTACGGCTACTTGCTCGAGGAAGCTGACTTGGGTGCAGAGGCAGGCGGCAAGCTCCGCAAGGCCATCATCACCGGCTTCGAGTCGGTGTACTGCATGGCCGCCGTCCGCTCGATGGCCATCATCTCGGACGCGTGGCTCTGGCCGATGCTTGCGAGCGATTGAGCCTGCGATGACGTGCACAATTCTCGATGTCTGCCCCGCGTTCTGGCCACGCAGCTGCACATGGCTAGAGCAGGCTGCAAAGGACCCGCAGAGCGCCATCGACGGCACGCTGAGCCTGCGAGCCAGCCTCGAGGCGGCGGGCCTTCGCACTACGTCGCGCAAGCCACCGACAGTCAGCGGCAAGCAGCGCTCGGAGCGCGCACATCCTCTCGACCTCGAGCGCATCCGCAAAGCCATCGCCGATGATGAGGAGCTGAGAGGCTGAGGTGCACGAGATGCTGAGTGCTGCCTTCATTGCGATGGCCGCCGGCATCCGCAATCATGCCGCAGAATTTATGCCTGGCGGCATCCTCTGCACAGCTAACCTCACTGCGGAACTACGGAAGGAGCTCGACGGTATGTGTAGCAACTTGGGTACGGAAGTTGCTACTTGGTTTGTGTCCCAGCTGCTAGCCTCCTGGGGTGGCCACCTGGTTTATATCCAGAAGTGGTCACTTGGCTTGTATCCCAGCTGCCAACCCCTTGGGGTGGCCACCTGGCTTGTACGACGCGGGGCCGCGCCCGGTAGTGGGGCATGGCCGCCGCCGGGGACTTACCCCCCGGGGTGGTCTTGCCTGGTAGTGGGGCGTGGCCGCCACATGGGGTTTGCCGGGTACCTAAGCTGCCCCAAACAGTATTTCCACTCTGTTTGCAACACTGTTCTGAACACTGTTTTGGCTGCCACTGTTTGGAACGTTCAAAGCACCTGGCAGCTTAGCTATAGGGGGGGTGTTTGCAACTGTTCTGAACACTGTTTTGGCTGCCACTGTTTGGAACGTTCAAAGCACCTGGGCAGCTTAGCCTGGTACTAGGGCAAACCCTAATCCAACCCCGGGGCAGATTCCGGACATAATACCTTTAATAGTAATCAGGTATATCTTGGAGCAGTTCGAGATATACCCGTCCCGTCGGCTCGTTTGGTGAGAAGTTTGGGTAATTCTCCGTCCGACCGAATTGTCCTTAATTCTGTGTTTGTTTGTAAGTATATATCTAAGACTCTCTGAACCCTCTGAACCAATGTCTGCCGCAGGCTCGTAGCCCCTTTGACCCCCGTGAGCAGCCCCCCTTGATAGGCCAGGCGTCATCTTCTTACATCCAGGGCTCTCGCGGTGCGAGAGCGTGAATCTCCCTATATCTCCTACATCCTCCTCCCAGAGTAACGAGTCCGGGTTGAGGTCGATCCCAGTAGCAACCCACGCACCAACCTCACGACTCTTTTAGCTCAGCTGGCGTCGGGTACGGCAGCCTCTTGTAGCCGGTTCTCCACGCGACGAGGAAGGTGTCGAACGACAGCAGCATCGTGATGAGCCGCTGGCCGAGATACGGCCCAAAGTGCGCCTTGATGGCCAAAACGTCCGCAGGATCGACTCCGCTCTGCGACTCAAGCGGGATGGTCTCGTAGCGCTTGCGCTCCTCCTCGGGGTCAGGCTTGGCGGGGGGCGGCTTGGCCCACCCATTCCCGGGCTTTGCAGCGGATTTGAGCGGTAGCGCTGATGCAGATTTACCGTTGCGGCGGTTGGGCTTCGCGAACAGGTTTACATCGATGGCGGCGGCCTCGGCGGCGGTGGTTGATTTTCCCGCCGGAGCTTTGCGGGCGGCGGTTGCGGCGGCGGCGTCGGCGGCGTCGGCGTCGGCCTTCTGCTTTTCAGCAAGAAGGAACTTTCCCAGCATCCATGTCAGCTTCGCGCCCACCACTGCGAAGCCCGGAGAGAGGCCATTCTCGCCCTCCACGAGGTACTTTACAACGCCGCCGCCCGGCCACTTCTCCTCGGTGCGCTTGCCAGCTGGACGAGTGTCAATCGCGACGCCCCAACCGCGGAAAAGCCGCCTCGCCTTGTCTTCCAGCCCCGCTGGCAGGTACTTCAAGGTGGAGTGCTTCACCTGCAGGGTTAGGGTTAGGGTTAGGGTTAGGGTTAGGGTTAGGGTTAGGGTGGTTAGGGTTAGGGTTAGGGTTAGGGTTAGGGTTAGGGAACTTGCAGCTTGCAGCAGTTGATGGGGAGACTGTGCAGCAGCTCGAGCCAAAAGCGCGACTTTGGCACATTCGGGACCGGGACTCCGCGCGCCATCCACCGCACGTTCATGTGCGCATGGGCGTGATCGAGCTGCTCCTTGTTGAAGGCCTGCCTCCCTTCGTCCGATTTCTCCGACTCCGCCGCGAGCTTCTCGTACTTTGCAGTGGCCGCTGCAAACTCTGCTCGTACCTTTTCGGGGGCTCCGTGGCCAAAATCGCAGCCTTCCGCAGGGCACGGTCGGGGCAATTCACCGGGTGCGTGCGGGGAGTGCGAAAGTGTGACCTGCTCCTCCAGCGTGTGGTCCCGGCAAACGCTGTAGATGTACTCCAAAATGTCCGGCAGATTGCCCGTGAACCGTCGCCGATCGCACGGAACTGCGTGATGCTATTCGTAGTCCTGGCTTGCGCAGCCGCCGTTGATGACGCCACCCAGGTCACGCTCTGCGTGTAAGTCGACCGTAACGGTGAGCCGAGGGTAGACAGAAAGGCCGCCCATCGGAACAATCGATCCGTCGAGCGCCTCAAGGGCATCTGCCTGCTCGCCCCACGCCTCCCGAGCTCCTTTCTGCCCGTCTTTCACTCGCAGACCGAGCGCCCAAAGATGCAGCATCAAGGCAGATTGCGAATCAAGGTAGGGGTTTTTGAATACCCACCGGCAGAACACCTTTATTCCACGACGCGCAGAGTCGCCTTGCAGCAAAATATTAAACGCAGTTGACGGACTCGTAAACTGTTCCAGAGGCGGCTGCCGGCCGATGTCGCGCGTGAGGATGTGAGGGACCAGCAAGTCTAGCTGTTGGATGGCGATCTTCCCGTCGGCGGAGGACTTCAACCCGAACGATAAGGAAAACCGCTCTATCTCGGGCTCGAGGGCATACGGTGAGGGAACCGTGTACGGCACGGGTACAACGTCGTTGGGGTCGTTGGGGTTCTCCCAAAGGATCCGCGGCACCCAGTTGTCAGTAGCCTCGTCGTAGCACTCGACTGCTTGCCTGAATTTGCGGAGAGTCCGTAGCGGTATCTTCTCCACGAGATGCGCCCATAGTCCGAGGTTCACACCCCACAAAGAGCCTGCACAGTGGGCGAGCATAGTGCGCAACTCCTCACCAAGCCATCGCGAAAAATGGGGCGTGCCCATTAGCTTCTCGACCCAATCCAACCGCGACAGCTCCCACGACACGTCGTCGATACGGAATTGCGAGAGCCTGAAAACTGCGAGAAGGAAGGTCCGGGCTCGAGAGCGCGCCTGTCGCTTCGCATCGTAGGTCAGGTTATTGAATCGCTCCTCACTGTAAGAACGAGGAACGGCCGGCAGTTGATTGCGTAAACGTGCGTGCTTCTCAATGGCCGAGTCAGCCGCCGCCTCTGCCACCGCCAGTGATTGTTGGATGTCGATCCGCTCCGCGCGCGCAGCAGCTTCAGACGTCGCCATCTCCGCCTGCAATTCCTGCGCTCGCTGGTGGGCTTTAGCGAGCTCCGCCCGAGCGACCGTCTTGGCCTTTTTGTGCTCAGCCGCCTTACTGCCGGCCGCCACGTAAGCGTGTCGTTCAGTTTGGCACCGCACCTTCAAAATGTCGACGTCGCGCTCAAGCTCGGCTCGCCGTGCGCGCTCCTCGCCCAGCTCTCCAGCCAAGCGACGAATAGTCGCGTCCTACTCTGCAATCCGAGCTTGGGCGGCTGCTAACCGGCCATCGTTGACGGCTTGTGCTTTGACAGCGGCCGCCTTCAACATTCGCACGTGTTGATCGTGCGACTCTGTGAGCTCGGCGCTCAGCTCTCGCCCATACGCTCGACGCCAGCGCGCCTTCGTTGCTTCGAATTCCAGTGTCTGCATCGGCAAGGCTGACTGCGCCATGCGCAGCGCTTGCGCGTTGGCCAGGCACGCTCGCCGCTGGCATCTTTCCGCCAGGTATGTTGCCTCAGCCGTACCTCGACGACTCGCACATCGCGCTCTGCGCGCCTTCGAGGATACTTCGAATGGCTGTGGCGGCTGACACGGCAGCGCGGAGACGCTGCCGTTGAATCGTAGCCGACACGTCCTCACGTCTGCGAGCGGGTATGGACGCACACCTTCGCCGATGATCAGTTGCCCGCCGCCTACGCCCTCTTCTGCTCGGCCTTGGCAGCTCGCTCGATCTTGCGCACCTTCCTCTCGGAGCGCGAGCGTAAATGGTCCTCGATGTTCGTTTGAACATCCGCTGCTCGTTGATGGTGGCCCATCAGACGTAGAAACATCGGGCACACGGCCCAATCGTCGTCGATCATCGTCTGCAGGTTCACCCTCAGAACATCCTGGATGCTCTCCTTCTCTGGGTCGGTGTACCTGTGAACAGGCAGAAAACAGGGAGCATAAGGGAGCATTGGCGCCACGAGATTGGAGGGTACGCAACTGGCGTACGGCACGTGTCATGGTCTCCATCAGTGCGCAAGAGGTCCGTAGGGGGTGGGGCGCGATGAGGGGGGCTTAACTTACGTCTTGTTCGGGGGCTCTCGCAGCTCCCCCGACTCGTCCAAGATCACAAGGTAGCAGGAGAGCATGGTCTCAAGCGCACCGAACTCCGTCACCTTGGTCCAAATCTGAAAAGTTGGCGCAAATGCCAGAATAGATCTGCCCACCAGCGCCGTATCCGGAAGGACCAGCTTGCAGCAGCCCAAGCCGTGCGCCAGATTCTGCTCCATCTTGATCGTGCTGTCCAGAGTACCCATGCTGCGTATCAGGCCTGTTGTCACCGCACCATCTGGCGAATGGTGTGTCTCGCAGCTGGGAAACACTTGGAGCATGGCCTCGTAAGGAATTGCCTTGAACGTCAGCTCGATGATCATGCTCGACGTTTCCGACTTGGGCATTCTGAGCACACACGCCAACTCCGCGTGCACTGTCGCCGTCAGCATCTGCACCGTAGAAATATATATTCCCGGCACTGTCGCGTCGCTGCCCACCGTCGCAGTTGTCGGAGGTGTTTTTTGTGGTAGTGGATCCGTCTGTGTCCATTTGGTGTTGGAATTGACCTTTGTTGCCTTCAGCTGAGCTGCCAGCCTGAAAACTTGATCTGCGCGCAAATCAGTGGGCAAGAAAGGGTGGGAGTGCGATTTCCACACGAACATGACTGTCCCAGGGAATAGGTCAAGGGCGCTACTTTCTAGAGCCAAAACAGCGCACAGATAACGCCACTAAACCGGCGCGTGCGTGGCTGACCTTGATTGCTCTTCGAGGAATACGTCCGTGTTGGAAAGTGAACTGGCGAGCGGGGTCTGGATGAGCTCGCTGACGATATCGCCAAGCCAGGAGCTACCGGCCTCTCTCATTACAGGTTCGGCTTGCCGGACCTAGACTGAGCGAGTCTATTGCAATTCTCCTTTTCGTTATGCCTAGTCGCGGTCGATCGATCGGAGTGTGGGGGGGGCTATTTAGGACCCCCCACGTTGTGCTCATTAGACCGCTAGAGATTATAGGGTGAGGCAACTAAATTCGTTTCTATGGATACAAGAAAGTAAACTATAGTGCGAAAAAAGTTGGCTTCGAGTCGCGAGGGAGTGTATCGCGAGGGAGTGCGTCGTTTTCGTGTGAACGGTGCATCACATGGCGGCTACGCCCCTCGGTGCCGCGGCGTCTGCCGCGGTCACTTCCGCGTTGCAAAGAGAGCATGGTGGAATTCGATTGAACGTTGCACTTGTTACGCCGCTTGTTGCATACTTTTCTGGCCGTGGGAAGGCTGTCACCGAGCTTCCTCTGGATTATCCGTTGCGTGGCACTGAAGATTTTGAGCGTCGGTGGCTGGCAAAGCTGCGCGCGGCAGGTGTCACTGATGAGGGTGACCAAGTCGACTTCCTTTTATGGACGAAGGCGCGGGCAGCACCAAGTAGCGCGGGGGTGCTGCTACAGCCACGGGATTGGCAAGGGTGGCGCTGCTTGCGTTGGAGGCTGCTGGGGATCGTCCGTCAGTGGCAGGCCTCACGAACATGGAGCGCGCATTGGCAGTCGGAGAGGCAGGTGAGGAGGAGCAACAATGTTGCAATTCAGTAGTCGCATATAACCTCATTTGGGGGCGGGATCCGACCGCGAGCGAGACTGATACTTGGGACCGTCAGAAGGCATCATTGGGCTCCAGAGAAGGTGGCAGGATTGATCTGACTTCAGATGAAAAGTACGGTAAGCTGCAAAAGTCCTCCGAGCTTATCGGGAGGGTGACCTTGCGGCGCGCCTTGCGCTCGTCGACCCAACATATGTTCGAAGATTGAAAGGTGGATTTGGGCGACCAACTTCATGCAAAGAATCTGCCAAAAGCTGCTGCCCGTTTGGACAAAGTCGTGGCATTTGCCATCAAACAGGCGCATCCTGTGTGGGAAGCGCAGCGGGAATATCTCGAGGGTTATTTCTTCAAAGAATGTCTGGGTCTAGGCTTGCCGAAAGTCATTGCCCCGGCGAGCGCGCTGATTTGCGCGGGATCTCCAGTCGTTTTGGCCTCCAGAATGAGGATGCAGCCTGCGTCGCCGCAAACTCAGTTTTCAGCAGGTTTGGGCGGCTCTACCACCTCTACCTTGTCGATTCCGGGTTGCGGATCGGGCAGCAGTTGGAGCGGAGATGTGGGGCCTTCGGCTTCGCAGCTGAGTGCCGAAGTTGCAGCGGCAGCGGAGCGGTTGTTCAACCAAGCCATGCAGAAACAAACCTCGTTTCAACAGGCGTCGTTTCAGCCGTCCAGTTTGAACGTTTCAGCCAATGGCGGTGATGCTTTTGCGGATCGAAAGGATAATTCGGGGCGGTGCAAGTTTTGCATGCGACTCGAGTGCTTGTATATCACGGGGGGCAAGCCGTGCCGCGAGTACCACCAAGCGTTGAACTACCTTGGTCAGCAAAGGGCGTCGAGGCGTAAGGCACGTGGTGACAAGGATAAGGACCCGGAGATGATCGAGTAGGGCGCGCGCCCGGCTCGGGTCTTATCCGAGATCGGCCATGAAGAGGCATCTTCGGGTCGGACCCGGGTCGGGCAAACTCGTGTTCGGCGAGCGCGGCGGCAGCGGCGCGCGCGAAAGCGAGCGGGTGGGATAGCACGCCGTAGGTCGTTGGCCGACGTCTGTGTGACGCTTTCGTTATCAGGAGAAGTGGCTGCGTCCCATGCGGCTGTGGATCCCCCCGGGGGTGGCGACTCGGGGTGTATGTCGAGTGCTACCGATCAAGGCGACACTTGCGCATCCGGGTCGGTTGGTAGTGTGGTTATGGAGAGATGTGTCCCCTCCCAACCGATAGCAACGCATGTGCCGTACTCACGTGCAGTAGCTCCGCTGGAGTCGTGCCGACGGGCTGACGAAGGAACCATGTCGGAAGAGGCGCTGTCGAGCGGGACCAGGCCGGCTGAAGTTTGTGTCGGTGATGGTCCGGGGTGCACCCGTGAGGGTGTCCCGCCGGGGGAGGGAGTGATGGAGTCGGAAGGTGTCCGTGAGCCGTCCGACGACGTGTGCAGCGTTGCTTTTCGACGGGAGAGCAACAGGAGAAGCGAGCTAGGTGTGCCGACGAGTGCACCGCCAGATATGAGGGAGCCGACAGCGGATGACAACACCCGGGCGAGTGCGCTTGCGGGGTGTTTGGGGTCCGATGATCGGTGGCCTTCGAAGGCGCATCGCCGACGCGGTCGTTTCGTGTCGTGGGAGGGCCCAGACGCTGACGCCCGTTCGAGTCGTGTGTTGGAGTCAGTACGGGAGGTCTGTGACGAGCATTCGTGGGGCTGCGGCGGCGCGCCGAATCCTACGAGGGGGCTTTCGTACATGGGCATCCCTTTTGCAGGCATTGGCGGTGCGTCTTCAGCATTTCTCGTGCCAAACGGCAACCTTCCTGTCAGTTCAGCCAGCACTCCTGCCACGTCGACGATGGTAGTGGTGGACGCTGAGCGTGGTGGGCGCGTTGCCGGTTCGCAGGATTCGGACCGTGTTGATTCAAGGATCATGGATCTCACATCGACGGCGGAGCGTGGTCCATCCTCTTCGCCGGCGTCGGCTAAGGCTAGAGCTGACAGGTCATTGGGCGCGACATGTCTCACGCGTGAGCAGACGGCCACGGCACGCTTCTTGGGTCACCTGGCTTCACGGTGGCGCCCGATGCAGCTGATACGTGGGAGCTTGCCTTGGGTGTGGCGACCGGTGCCCAAGGCTCGGTGTTGTTATGGGTGTAACCTAGCCTCGCCAGACGAGTTCGCCGATCATAGGGCCCGAGCGCAGCAAGTGTCAGACTGGGACGCTGAATGCGTGAGCCTCTTGAGGCGTCTAGAGTCCGGCCGACAGCCGTTAGTGTTGGATATTTTCTGCGCTGCCGGAGCTGTCTCGGAGGGTGGCCGGCGCATCGGCATCGCCGCGGTGGGTCGAGCCATCGAGCCCCAACCGAGTTATGTCGCCCGTTTTGGCACGGACTATTTCGAGTTGGGGGACGGTTTGGATCGGGAGAAGCTACGGACGCTGATTCGACGTTATCGACCGATTGGCATTTGGGCTTCACCACCATGCGAGGGTTACTCCACGATAGTGTTCGGGGGGGCAGCCTCAAAGGCTGAGCAGCTGATCTCGGCCGTGCGGGACATGCTGGTGGAGACGGGCTTGCCGTTTCTAATCGAGAACGTAATGGGGGCTTCGACGCACATGCGTACGTCGGCGTCGATTGTGCTAAGGGGCCAGGACTTTGGATTGGCCACCGAGCGCCCTCGCATTATCGAGTCAGGTGGGGGTCTCGAGCTCAGTCAGAGTGTTTTGTTGACCAAAGGCGGGGCTCAGTTGCGAGCCAGGAGCTGTGTCGGGAGTCATGCGCCATACGCCCGGCTAGACGGCTTTGGGCGGCGCATGCGAGTGCCGTGCTGCAACGGCAACCTCTTCGCGGTGATGGGCGACGCGCCACGCAGGAGCTCGGTGGCTCAGTGCGCGCGGGCGATGGGTCTCGACAAGGGGCATATGGACTTTGACAGGACGTCGAAGGCCGTACCTCCGGTATACGCGTCGTTCGCCTTCGGTCAATTAGCTCGGCACACGTTACGTCAGCGGTATGGCCTCGACGTGCCATCGTACGACGCGGCGCGTCTCGATTTGCCCGGGGCGCGGCGACGGATGTTACATCTGCGGCGTGGCGCCGGTGGTACATCCGCCTCCTTGGGCATGTAGTTGGAGCCCGCGAGCGTTGTCGTCTGTGACACCCAGAAGGAGGCCTCCGACGCGTCAGATTCTAGCGGTAGCGGTCCGACGGCAGTGTTCGAACCGGCCCTCTCGAATGGAGTCACGGAATTGCTAGTGCGCGAAGTCGATTGTTCGTACGCGGGCTGTTGTGATCAGGCCATTTGCGGCGACGACGCGTTTGGACACTTGTCGGCATTGCGACCCACAGCACGGCTAGATTTGGGCACTTTGCGCGTTGACGCGTTTGTCGGACACAACACTTTCATCTCTGTGCTCCCCTCTCGTGGCGGCGAGGTTCGCGACGCTCTCCGGGCTGAGGTTGCTAGTTCGGGGGCCGATTCTTTTCGTGCGGTGGTGATTTGCCATGGTTCGGAGCTGAATGCGTGGCGTGGCGCGTTAGGCCACGTCACACGGCTTGGTATGGCCGTAACGGCACGCGCGGATGGCAGCGTGTTGGAGACGGCTGAAGCCCGGCGTTGTTGCCCTCCGGATGAGACGCGCCTCGCCATATCCGTGGGAGAGCGGTGTAGCCCGCCGGGCGTGATGCTCGACCACGCTTCACTCTCTGATGACATGGATCCGTTGGATACGGGACGTGAGTCGTTTCCGAAGGCGTGGAAGGGGGCCGTGTCGTTCTCGGAAATGCCGAAAGTGAATGTCGAGGCATGGCGCCGGGGCGGCTTCCCTGAGCACGTCAAGCGCTGGATGACGGAGGGCGTAGACGTCGGCGAGTTCCAGGAGCAGGCCGGGTCTCAGAGCGTCATGCCAGAGGCGGGGGGCGTCGGGTGCTTCTTCGCTGATCTCGACGGCACGGTGCGGCGCTTCGAGTTCGAGCACGGGCAGTATCCATTTAGCGATGAGGAGCATTTCTTGCGAGGGACGCTCGAGTGTGATAGGGCTTTACTCGCGGGCCACCTCGAGCCGGTACCTCCTCACTTGGTGGACAGTGCGTTGGAGCGAGCGCCGGCGCACCTTTGGCAGATTGTGCACCAGTCCGGCCGAGAAGTGGCGAGCAGCCCAGGGACTACTCGCTTTTCACGAACCGACAGGCTAGTGGGAAGCCTTTTTCTTTGCCGACATGTCTCGAGGCCGCCCTCATGCTAGGTCCCGCGTCGTGCATGGCCAAGTATGACCTTCGAGACGGGTTTTGGTCGGTGCCCATACGTGATGGATGCCGGCATCATCTGATGGTGCGTCACCCGGCAACGGGCAAGCTTGTGTGGTGTAAAAGCTTGCCATTTGGATACTCGCTTTCACCCGCCGTGTTCTGCGAGGTGACGGAGAGCGTGGCACAGGAGTTTCGCCGTCGCGTCGCGGGCAGAGGGATTCACATCTACGTGTTTGTGGACGATTTTCTCGTGATCGGCGACACACGTGAGCTCACGATTGCCGGCATGGAGGCGATCGAGGCCTTGCTTGACGAGTTGGGGCTTCCTTGGGCCCTTCATAAGCGCCGAGGGCCGTCTCAAGTCATGGAGTTTCTAGGGATGCTACTCGTAAACTCGACGCCGGAGCCGCTTGTAGCCTTGACGGCGAAACGGCAAGCGTCGATGGTGGC
The DNA here is from genome assembly GCA_951812265.1 of Taphrorychus bicolor. Lineage (NCBI taxonomy): Eukaryota > Metazoa > Arthropoda > Insecta > Coleoptera > Curculionidae > Taphrorychus > Taphrorychus bicolor. The sequence continues at coordinate 4,414 of CATOSE010000398.1, read as the reverse complement.
TTTACTGGACTCTTAGCTTGCGCGACGCCCCTCGAGTGCGGATGAGCTGCGGGGCGTTGAAGCCCGGAGAGGCCCCGCGCGAGGTTGCGTCACTTCTTGGGCACCTTGTTTTTGTTGTGAAGCCATCCCTCGCGGGCGCACGTACCTGCAGGCGATGCTACGGCAGTTCGCCGGCTTGATCGTCGATTGGTCACGCGGCGCTGTGCGTTACGTGCACGGTGGTTCGTGGCGCGACGTTCACTTGTCGAGCGGCTTCTGGCGCGACATGTCGTGGTGGCGCAGTGCTCTTTCTGTCGCGAACTGCAGGCGTGTACGGCAGACGCCGCCGGGGGACAGCGGCCATCGCTGGCACGGATGCTAGCGGGTACGCATGTGGCGAGTTGGTGTGGATCGACGGTCAGCGTGAGGAGATGGTTCTGCGCTTTACCCGGGCTGAGCGTCGGCGCCACATCAACTATCGCGAGCTGATGGGGGTCGTCCGGCTGGTGGAGCGGTGGGGGTGGCAGGCTTCAAGGGCGCACTCTGCTCATTGACGTAGATAATTCTGCGGCGTTTGGCGCCAGTCGCAAGCGCGCTAGCACGGAGGAGGGTGTGCAGGAGCTGGTGCGCCGGCTGCTTGACCTCTCCGAGCGTCATGATCACACCATTCGCCCCGTTCACACGCCGGGCCTGATGTTAACGCGCCCGGATCAGACGAGCCGAGGAATACCGCCGGAGTCACCGAGGGTGCGATTTCGAGCCGACACGTTTTCGGAGCTGGAGGGACGGTTTGAACCATTCACCGAGCTGCTGGGGGCGGAGCGGGGATACCCTCGGGTGGGGACGATGCGCCTCGAGGGGACTGGCCCGGCTTTGGCTGCACCCGACGTTCGCGACGGTGGCGTCAGCGCTTGATATTCTGGGACATCGGTTGACGCTTGAACTGTCATCGTGCCCGAGCGGGCTTATCGTGGTGCCGTGGGCGCCGGAAGCCGCGTGGTGGGCGTTGACGCGACACCTCGTGTGTGTGGCGCGCTACGGTGTAGGATCCCGTCACTTGGAGGAGAGTCGGGCGGGTCGGTGGGTGCGGGTGTCTGCTCGCCGTCCTAGGGCCGTGTTTGCCTTCCCACGGCGCGCAGGCGGACTGGTCCAGCTGTCCCACTTGGTCGCCCTGGGTTCGCCGACGGCGCGCGAGGCGCTCGCGACGCGAGATGACGAGCTATCGCAGGCGGCCATTCGTTGGGGTGCGCTCGGGGTCTCGGCCGCGGCCCCTCTACCGAGTGGATCGGTGCTGTACTCCACTCTGCGTGACGCATCTCGCGAGCCGTCAGGGCCGAGGCTGGCGCCGCCGTCTGGCGCTCTATACTTAACCACAGCGCCATTCGACGGTCGAGGCTCACCTGCGTGCGCTTGGCTGCGGCGGAAGACGCGGGCGGTGCGAGGCGACCACGATCTATTTTTGCTCGAGCCTGGCTTGAGCCGTGCGGGCCGCGGCAGTTTCGCCGACGACGCAGGGGGTCCATGGCGACCGGATGTCGAATCGTTGTGGCTGGTCAACGAGTTCGCCACGCAGGGGCGCGATCGCTCAGGGGCGTCGTCGGATGTGCGGGCGAGTCCTCTTTTGATGTGTCCGCCGCCGAGAGTGCCATCGCCGTGCGCCGTGAACATTTGGCGTCGATTGTGTGCCGTGATCTCGGTCTTGAGATCAGCAGCAGCCGGATCGAGCCGCCCACGCCGGAAGATGACACAGCGCAGCCGATGAGTGGCCTCCGTGCCCGCCCACAGGGACGCGTCGGCGTCACGCGACACGAGTCTGCCCTCCACACCACCGGTCACGGGGGGTCGCTCTTCGGGAACGCCGGCGAGCTACGCGGATGTGACGGCGAGTCGTTCGCCACGCGACCCGAGTCTGGGTGTGGCGGGGCAGCCGTTGGTGCGTGGCGTTTCCCCCGGCTGTCGTTGCGTTGGATGTGGCGAGGCTATCGGGCTGCGGGGCGCGTGCCACTGGAGTCACTCCCGGTGGACAGGGGCTGATCCATAATACTATCGAGTGCCTACGCCACGCTCGGCAGGCGTTGGCGGCGGCCAGCGTAGTGGAGACCCCCGCTGCCGCGTCGCCATCGATATGCGAGGAGTGCGTTCTGCCTGACGCGGCCGTCGGCACTCGGGCGCTGGATGCAGCAGTGTCGCGTACAGGCTCTGATCAGCGACGCGCTCAGATGGCGGCGAAGCTGAGCGTCGCACGCAGGAAGCGTTTGCGTCTGTGCCTCGCAGGTCGCTGCGGGGTCGCGGGAGAGAAGCCGATGCGATGCTCGGGCATGATATCAGGAGCTCCGTGCGCACGTCTCCACGGGCAGAAGTGTGCGCAGATACCAAGCGGCTTCGCCGAGCTGGGGGTGTTCCTGTGTACCGACTGTCTGTTGCGTAAGAGCCATCCGACAGTCACGCCACCCTTCCCGGAGGGCGCTGTTCGTGCGGCAGAGGCACAGATGGCACTCGCACTCACGACGGGAGCCGAGAACACAGGTAAGGGGTTTCTCGACTATAAGAACCTGGAGTTGGAGTACGTCAACTCGCTGGGGTTCTTGTCGGGAGGCGCGGTGATGCCGAGCGATGACAGACACGTATTCATGATGTTCCTGACGTGGCTCACCACCGCGAAGGATCGCGCCTTGTCACTCTACACAGTGTGGAGGGCGGCAGGATCCGTGCAGCAGCGGACTCGTGGGCATGACTTCACCCGGCTGGCAGAGGTGAAAGGCATACTATGAGATGTTGCGACACGCACACGGCGAGGAGAGTCGACCACGTACGGCGGCCACTAGGCGGATGGTTCGTATCATCCTTTCGGACTTGCTGGAGCGGGGCGACCGTTCACGCGAGGTGGAGCTTCGGACGCAACTCATGGTTGCGATCGAGACTCTGCTTGGATTGCGCGTAGGTGAGGTCTGCGGCGGAGGCGACGGGCATGGGATCCTGGCGAATAATCTGGTCATCCTGCGGGATATCACGACCGGCGAGGAGACGGTCGAGGGATTCTTGGAGCACTCCAAGACGCACCATCGACGCTACGTGAGCGGCCTGATGGAGTCGAAGGGTGCGGCGAAGGTTGAGCTCGGACGTTTCCTGCTCGAGTACTGGGCGAGCGTGGGTTTTGACATGACACCGCCTGGCCGTGTCGACGCCGGATACTACGTCACAGGACCAGACTATTCGGTGCTTAGGCTGTCGTTGGTAGCGCTCGGACAGTCTACAGCCGAGGACGCGGCTCAGTTGGATCTGATTGTCGGCTTGCTCACCCGCTCCCGATCACCCGAGGCGCGGAAGTGGGCGGCCTACACGCATCTGCGGGGATCGTCCCGCTTGACCGCCGACTCGGCGGATAAGCGATACATCAACGTGGTAGGTGGGAGGCGTTTCGGCACCGATCTCGCGACGGTTGCCGAGGAACTCTCTCTAGCCGGGTTCGGCGATCGGATCGAGATTGTGCCGGGGCCGTTGCTTCGAGCCACGCACGGTAAGTTGGGCTACGCGCACATGCCCCTTGACCCGGGTTCGACTTACCACGTTCTCACGCCACTGTTGGAACGTGCTTATGAGCTTGCAGTGTCAGAGTCGCCGGACCCTGAAATCGACCTGCAGGGATTCGACGCCCCCTTGTGGGGAAATCACTCGTTCAGACGCTTCGCAGACACAGTGGCGCGGCAGACGATGGCGCAGACGCAGGCAACCGAGCAGGATATCGACTTGTACTTCGGCTGGATGGAGAGATTCTATCAGTCGAAGATGCAAGTGCATTACGAGTCCAGATTTACTCGCACGCGGCGAACCGCAGTGACCTCACTCGCATGAGCGAGTGAGGGGCATTCCACCGATGTCATGCTGGGGGTTGGGTGAGCGGCCTGTCTCCGTGTGTGTGCCACATCTGGCTTGTGGGTCCTGGCTTGCTTGTCGTGTGGCCTGCGGTGGTTCTTCCCCTCTAGACATAACGGAATTAAAATTGTACTATACTCCTCATTACAGGTTCGGCTTGCCGGACCTAGACTGAGCGAGTCTATTGCAATTCTCCTTTTCGTTATGCCTAGTCGCGGTCGATCGATCGGAGTGTGGGGGGGCCTATTTAGGACCCCCCACGTTGTGCTCATTAGACCGCTAGAGATTATAGGGCGAGGCAACTAAATTCGTTTCTATGGTTTACAAGAAAGTAAACTATAGTGCGAAAAAAGTTGGCTTCGAGTCGCGAGGGAGTGCGTCGTTTTCGTGTCCCACCCCGCCCGCCCTTTTCGTACGATTGTTTTCCGGTTGCCGTTCCTGGGTGAGCGGCCTGTCTCCGTGTGTGTGCCACATCTGGCTTGTGGGTCCTGGCTTGCTTGCCGTGTGGCCTGCGGTGGTTCTTCCCCTCTAGACATAACGGAATTAAAATTGTACTATACTC
>CATOSE010000397.1:0-17577 GCA_951812265.1 Taphrorychus bicolor | reverse complement strand
GCCACGTCGCGGAGCGAGGAACGCTCGCGGGGGAGCGGAGAGCGGCCCGGCAGAGCGTGCCAGCGAACGCGAGAGAATTAGAAAGAATGAACCAAACATCGGCGGTCGCTAAACTGTGGGGTCGCTGACGAAACACGGTCGAACGACGGCGGTCGCTCAACTGTTACGGCGGACACATGACTGTCTATTCCGGAAAGAGACGCCGTTCATCAACCGGTGCGCGGTTGATTGCCGAAAGGGCACGGGCACAGATGCAGTCTATTCCGGCGGACATATGAGAAAGGGACACCAATCATCAACTGGCACATAGTTGATATGGGCACATGCAGCTTAGAGCTTAGGGACCTAAGAGACCTAGGAACCTAAAAGACCGGTAGTGCCTGTGGGGACTACGGGATTTGACGCCCTCCCGTGCGACGAACGTAGGAGAGGAGCAATGTGACACTAGGTCTGTGGAAAAGAGCGCGGGATGGAGTGAAACGAGTGATTGCTCAGGTGCCGAGGGGGAGGTTCATGATAATGGCGCGGAAGCGGAAGAAGTCGACGGGGCGCAGAGGCTTGGTGAAGAAGTCGGCGATGTTGTCTGCGGTACGCACGTACGGGACGGTAATCGCTCCGTGCTCGACGAGCTCGCGGATCCACAGGTGGCGTCTGTGGATGTGCTTTGTGCGGTCGTGGTGCTCAGGGTTGTAGGCGAGGTCGCGGGCAGCTTTGTTGTCTGTGGCCTGAGGGGTGGGTCCGGAGGGTGGGAAACCGAGCTCGGTGACTAGGTTGCGGACGGAGACAGTGTCTTTAGCGGCGACGGAGGCGGCGATGATTTCGGCTTCGCAGCTCGACAGGGCGATGACCGGCTGGCCCTTGGAGCCCCAATTGATGGCGGCGCGGTGCCACATGATGGCCCATCCGGAGGTGGACTTCTTGAGTGCCCAATCGGAGTCTGAGGCTGCGTGGGGATCGGTGGGGTCGGGTTCATATGTGAGACCAATGTCGGCGTGGAGATGGAGATATATGAGGACCCGTTCGGCGGCTTCGAGGAGGGCCGGGGTGGGTTTGTGGAGGGCGCGGGAGAGCATGCCGGTGGCATAGGCGATGTCGGGGCGCGTTTGAGTCGAGGCGTAGAGGATTGCGCCGACTAGCTGTTGGTACCGCTTGCGAAGGACCGGGTCGGCATCGTCGGGGTCGAGCAGTTGGGCGTCGGAGACTAGCTGCGGTAGTGTGTCGGCGTGGGGGGTCTGATTGCGGTGTATGCGCTTTGGCATGCCGTCGGGGAAGAAGCGCTCGGCGAGCTTCTCGATGTAGGGAGCCTGGTGGAGGGTGAGCGAGTCGCCCGATTTCCGGAAGTGGATGTTGAGGAGGTCGAGCAGTTCGCCCTCGTCTTCGGCCTCCCAGTCTCTGTGGAGAGCGTTGGAGAAGTTGGAGTAGAGGCTGCCAGCGGCGCTTGATCGGTAGAGGACCATCATGTCGTCGACGTAGATGCCGACGATGAGGATGTCATCGCCCTCGCGTTTCCAGTGTACGCATGGGTCGTAGAAGCACTGGGTGAGGCCCTGGGCTCTGACCCAGGGTAGGAGTTTGCGCTGCAGGCGGCGGCCGGCTTGGCGCATTCCGTAGATGGGGCGCTGCGCGAGGCAAATGCGTGGTTTGCCGTCGCGGCCGAGGCGCGGGGAGTCACCTGGAGGTTGTGTGAAGAAGACGCGCTCATCGGGTTCGAGGTCGCCCTGGAGATACGCGGCTACGAGGTCTTTGCGCCTGCCGTTGAGGCGGAGGTTTGCCTTGACGGAGGCGAGGATGCGGAGCGAGGTGGGGCGCATTGATGAGCTGTATGTCTGGTCGCAGTCGATGCCGACGATCTGACGGCTGCCATCGACGCAGAGGCGGGCCTTCAGGTCCCCGTTTCGCTTGACTTTGCGGGCCCACACGGACGCGGCGAGGTTAGTGTTGGTGGAGCGGGCGATGGCGTCAAACTCGGAGCGATCGATCTCGACCCATGAGAGGTTGCGGGCGTGGGCCTCAAGCTCCTTGGCCTCGGCGACGCTCCATCGCGGGCGGTCGAGCTGGGCCTGTTTGGAGGAGACGATTGAGGGGTCGGCGGTCAGGACGTCGAGGTGGACGGAGTTGGTAGCGTAGATGCAATGGGCGGCGGTAGGTTTCTCGGAGCGCAGGAGAAGGCATAAGTCGTCGCTGTGTGAGGTTTCGGCGGAGGCGATCGCGAGGGCGTCGAGTACCTCTGCGTCGTTTGCGTCTGTGGAGGCGGCGGCGACGGGGCGTGCGCGCATGTTGAAGCGGCCGCCGCCGGGGCGGGGGCCGGGGCCGAGGTCGAGCCTGCGGCCTGCGGGCGGGGACGGCTCCGCGTTGGACTCGGGGGTCGGGTCGTCGGATTCCTCGTGGCTATTGTCCGCGACGGGGTCGGCGGGATGTAGCGTGCTGTGGTCGTCGAGGACGGGCTCCGGGATGCGGTCAGTGGGCTTGGGGGGCTGTTTCACTGGGCGGCCGATGATCGAGATTTCGGCGAGGCTGGAGGGGCCGTCTGTGCCGCGGTGCGCGGCGGCGTGTGCGACGATTGCGCACAGGGGCGCGGGCCAGGGGGAGAGGTGCTTGGTTGGCCAAGAGCCGTCGGCGTTGCGGTGGTGAGGGGCTTCAGGATGGGGTCCAGTGTGTTTGCAAAGGACGGGTGCGAGTAGGCCGAGGGTGCCGTGGAGATCTGGAGAGTACATGAGGGACGTGTACTTTTGCGGGGAGAGTGGAGCGGGGAAGCCGGTGGCTGCGGGTAGGGTGCAGTAGGCGAAGGTGACGAGTCGCGCGCCGGCTGTCTTGGCGAGGGTACGGACGGGGGTGGTGAGCCATAGGGAGCCGTGTTTTTCCGCGTTAGGCGGGGAGCCTGGGCCATGGAGCCTTCCGCCTAGGAGGCGGGAGTCGTGGCGGGGAGCGGGGTTCTCCATGGTGAAGGACGCTCCGTGGAGGTGAGCGTGGGTTATGAAGTCACAGATGCGGCGGTTGACGTCGTTGGCGTCGAGGAGTTCGCGGTGATGGGCTGCCGGTATGTCGGCGAGGTCGAGGCCGTCGGGGGCGTCGGAGGTGCGCACGATTGGCGGGCCGGGTGGGTCTCGGGGCCAGAAGCGTGAGTAGGAGTATGTTGAGCAGTCCTGGGAGACGACGACGATGCACACGGCGCCGGGGATGGCGGCGAGTTCGTAGAGGGCGTCGTAGAAGACGTCGTTGCGTAGATCGTGGGCCCAGCCGCCGGCGGCGCCAGGGCAGTCGTCCCCGTTGTCGAACTCGAGGAACGGCACTCCGAGGGCGAGGCCGTGTGCCTTAACGCCGTCGTTGCGCTTATATGGGCCGGAGCATAGGTAGATGCCAAAGGGGAACGAGGGGATAGCAGGGACCTGGAGGGTCTTCGCGAGGCTGGCGAGGCGGGCGTGGTCGGGGCGTATGGTCGCGGGTTCGCGCACGGGGGTGGCGGTGGCTTTTGGGAGCAAGGGTGGTAGTGGGTCTGTGCGCCACGGGAACTCTTCCTCTTCGAAGAGGCAGTCGCACGAGATGACGAACTTGTGTTCAGAGGGGACCCAGCACCGGTAGGCGGAGACGCGGGTGGAGCTGCGCCCAGTGTTGATGGCGGGCCAGCCGCGGGCGCTGAGCGCCTTGTTGATTCGCTGTGGCTCGGGGATGGTGACGTAGACGCGACAGCCATATGGTGGCAGAGCGAGGATGGAGGGCTGGGACAGGCGGACGATGGAATGCGCAGAGGCGCTGGCTGGCGCGAGCGGGTGGCCCCCAGAGCGAACGGCGCGGTTGCACACGTCGACGGCGTTAAGGACACCGGAGTCCCAGAAGGTGGGCGGGGCTCCACTCATCTCTTGTTGGGCGCGGACGACGCTGAAGATGACTCCGATGGTGCGCTCGGCGATGGGGTTTAGGTCCTTGGAGTAGGCGGGAGAGTACTCGGGGGAGACGCCTTCCGAGTTGAGGTACTCGTGGTACAGGTGTGAGGTATAGTTGCCAGCGTTATCTGCTCGGATCCCTTCGACTTGGACGGCATGACGTACGATGTCAGGGTGCGAGTCGTGGACCTCGAGGGCGCTTGCGGTGACGCGGAAGTCGGCGAGGAAGCGGAGAACTGTAGATTCGAGCTCGTTGAGGGACTTGAGTAGGTAGGCCCATATGTATCGCGAGAACTCGTCGATGAAGAAGACGACGTAGAAATAGCCCATTATAGAGCTCCGCATTCGGCCTGTGCAGTCGGTGTGGACGCGAGCGCCGACGCGTGGGGCGCAAGGCTCGATGGACCCGGGGTGAGGCCTGGGTTTGGCGTTGGCGGCGAGGCAGTGTGGGCAAGTGAGGCTGCTAACTTTGTGGATGGCGCGGAGGGCGGCGGCGTCGCGGGAGGCCTCGACGGTGCGGCGAAGGGTATCGAGGTTGAAGTGGAAGCGGCGGTGAAGGGCCGTGGCGAGGGCGCCGGGGCCGAGCTTGGAGAGGTGGGAGCCAGTGCGGCGGTCGTGCGCGCCGACGGTGTCTGTAGCTAGAGCATCGTCGGAGGCGAGGACGGCGTGAGCAGGAGCGGGCTCAGGGGTAGTGATGCCGTGTATCACGTACTTACGCTCGTGGGTCCGCGTGAAGGGGAGCGTGTCGCCGTTGGGGTAGGTGAGCGAGCGGCCGGAGCCGAAGTTGATGGTGACGCCCTCGTCCTCCCATTGGGGGACCGAGCCGAGGGTGAAGCGAAATCCGGGGACGCATCTTACGTTGGCGAACGTGTGCGGACGGGGGATGCCGTCACTGCGGATGATGTCGAGGGTGAGAGAGCCTACGCCGACGCAGGGGTGGCATTCGGCGTTCTTGTCAGCGCCTCTGTACGTCTCGTTGCAAGGGGTCATCGGCCCCATATCTGCGGTGCGATTATGGATGAAGTACGGGCTTCCAGAGTCCACGATGATGGCTACGATGTCTCGGCCGGGCGAGGTGGATTCGTATAGTGGGGCGTCCACGTTGAGCTGATGCAGAGGGGTGGAGAGGTGGCTCCATATGTCGATTTCGGCGGCGAGGGCATCGAGCGGGGCGGGGGCGGGCAGGCTTGGGGCTGAGACGGCGTGTCGAGTGTCGTCGTCGTGGTGATTGCGGGTTCCGGCGAGGTAGCAAGTGACACAGAGTGAGATTTGTAGCACGGCAGGGGCGCGTGCGATGCGCGCGACGATTGTGGCGAGCGAGGCGGCTGCGTATGCAGCGATGGCGGCGATGGCGGCCACGGTTGCTCCGGCGAGCAAGGCGGGGGCTGCGGAGACTTGGGCGGCGATTCGCGAGGCGGCTTCGGTGGAGTCGTGGGCGGATGTGGCCTCGTATGATTGGCCTGCAGTCAGGGCGAGGGTGAGCAGGAGCGCGGCAGTTCCGGCGAGGACGGGGGTGATGCGTGCGAGGAAGCGGGCGGGCCTGTCGAGGACGAGTGATTGCCGGGTGACGGAGATGGTGGTGGCGCTAGGGCCTTCGAAGGGTGCGGGGTGGTGGTTTTGGAGGCACGGGGTGCCCGTTGCACCGATCGGGCCTGTGCCCCTCATTTCTCCTTCAGGTTCATCGGGAGGCCCTTTGGCGCTCTGGCCCCTCACCTTCAGGGTACTAGCGGGGCACTCAAATCCTTTCGGATTTTCAGAGGCGACGAGCGCGGATGCTTGCACGGAGGTGGTGGCAGGGCGTGATTCCGGCGTCTCGGCGGGCGCTGATGTCTTGGTTGTGGCGGAGGTAGTGACCTCGGCTGCGGAGGTAGTGACCTCGTCTTCGGGAGCGTGGTGCGCTTCGGGTGCGGAGGGGGCAGCAGGAAGTAATACGGCGCTAGGAGGAGGCGCAACGGGGCGTTCGCCGGATGAGTTGGAGTCAGCGTTATTGTCGCTAGCTTCGTCATCGTCGCACTCGGCCGCGACACCGCCGGAGGGAGACTCGTCGATGAATCCCAAGCCGGCAAGCCTACGGTTGCCGGCGTCCTTGTTGAGGAAAAGGGTGGCGAAGTCGATGGCCGGTGAGTTTTTGGTGGTAGCGGCGTTGGAGGGCTCGATCGAGGGGTACTCAAATGAGTCCGTAGCTCCGGCTGTGAAGGTGGGTTCGCCGAGGAACAGTGAGGCGAAGTCGGTGCAGCCGTTGGTAGTGGGGATGCGGACGCCGGTCGACGCGGCGGCGACTTCGAATGAGGTTTCGTCGGGCGGGACGATGGTGGTAGCCGCGGCGGTGGCGGCGGGAGGAGCTTGGGTGCCGCGTCCTCTGCGGCCGCGTCCGCGGCCTCTGCCGCCGCCTCTGCCTGGAGGGCGGGCGCGAGGGGCGGGTGGGCCGAGTGGACAGTCCGCGTCGTAGTGTTTTCCATCACAGCGGAGACCGCCGGGTCCTGAGAGCTTGCCGTCGCAGAAGTTGCCGCAGCAACGTGTCCGCTTGCCGTTGGCATTTGTCCACTCGGGCAGTGTATTTTTTGGCGGGTCGAGGGGCTTGTCGGTTCTGGCGTTCACCTGCACTGCGAGTTGCTCGATGGCGGTGGCGAGGGAGGTGAAGCTGTGAAGGGGTGGGGCGGCTTGCTGTGGGACACCGGCGGAATCGCCGCGGGCGGGCTGGTCCGCGGGGGTGTGGTGAGCGGCGTCGAGCTGTCGACGCGCGTCGCGTGACGCGAAGATTCGCTCGAGGGCGATGGATAGCTTCGAGGGGTTGTCGGAAGCTCCTGGATCGATCTCATCGAGGCGGTAGAGGGCGTCGTCGATGTTGTACTTCGTGGCGGCGTCGAGGACGGCCGTGCCGGCGAGGATCCTGCTGGCGAATTCCGAGTCGCTGATGCCGGACTTGGTGCCGTGGGAGGGGTGCAGGGCCCGCACTTCGCGCAGCGAAGTGATGTACTGTTGGAAGGAAGCCAGTGATGGTTCAGAGATGCCTTGACGTTGTATGACGTCCATTTTTGCGCGGATGGCAAGTGACGAGATGCCGGCTGGCATCTTGTCGCGTTGGGAGCACTGCTTCAGCATCATGCGGCCGTCGCTCCCGAGGCTCTCGAGGGAGGCCTGTCCTGAGTCAGATGTGATTCGGGAGAGGATGATGCCAGCCAGGCGGTCGTTGGCCTGATCAATCAGTGCAGGTGCGAGCTTGTAGCCTTCCTGGAGCTTGTCGCCGAGGGCGAGTCCCTTGCGATCCTTGATTGGCGTAAGGGTGGGGAGCGCGTCGACGTCGACCGCGGCGGCGGCCGGTTTGGCTAGCAGAGTGATGTCTGCTGTGTCGGCAATGAGAATGACTCCCTGTGGACTCACCAGGTGGCCGCGGGAGGCGAGGGAGTACAGATCCGGGGCGCCGGTGCGGAGTTCGCGTAGCAATGTGCGTACGAAGTGCTTGCCTCCTCCTGAGGCGTAGTCCCATGTAACACGTTTGAGCGCAGGGGCCAGTTGTGTCGGAGTCTGTGAGAAGAGTGGATCCATCTCTTCAGGACGCGGAGTTGAGCGGTTTTTTGGTTGTGGTAGCGTGCTGGGGTTGTGCGTGGACAGAGGTCACTGGAAGGGACTGAGGTGCTGCCACGTCGCGGAGCGAGGAACGCTCGCGGGGGAGCGGAGAGCGGCCCGGCAGAGCGTGCCAGCGAACGCGAGAGAATTAGAAAGAATGAACCAAACATCGGCGGTCGCTAAACTGTGGGGTCGCTGACGAAACACGGTCGAACGACGGCGGTCGCTCAACTGTTACGGCGGACACATGACTGTCTATTCCGGAAAGAGACGCCGTTCATCAACCGGTGCGCGGTTGATTGCCGAAAGGGCACGGGCACAGATGCAGTCTATTCCGGCGGACATATGAGAAAGGGACACCAATCATCAACTGGCACATAGTTGATATGGGCACATGCAGCTTAGAGCTTAGGGACCTAAGAGACCTAGGAACCTAAAAGACCGGTAGTGCCTGTGGGGACTACGGGATTTGACGGCTGAGACCTTGGCAAACCTGATGCTGCAGAAAAATTGCTTGATGCAACGCATTGCAGGTCCGGAGACAGCGCGATCGCGCCGCACGCTTGCTTTCGAAGCTGTGGAGGACGAGGCAGGGTCGGAGATTGACGAAGCATTGACGGCTGACCCGCCACCTCGCACCCAACCAGAAACGACAAGAGCTGTTGCAGGGGATGTGGTGATGGAGGGGCGGATTGGGGATTCACAGGTTGGACTGGACGCAGAGGGGGAGGAGTCAGCGGCGGATGAGTCGCTCGAGTCGACGGTGAGGAGCCTGCAGGAGGAAAGGGACGACGGCACGGCGAGGGCGGCGGTACTGACAGCGGGTGCGCAAATGGGGGCGGATGAGGAGACGGAGGCACTGGATACGAGTACATCGGAGGCGACACTGAAGAAGTTGAGGGGAGCACTGTCGAGGGCCAAGGTGGTGCAAGGTGCCAGGGCTAACACGGCAGGCACTACCACACCTCCGCTGTCCACTAGGGTGGGCTCGAGACGTGCGCGCAATCCGCAGGAGGGCCCGACGACAGAGGCCGGCATGAGACCTGCAGCAAAGCGGTCAACCTCGACGGTCGACGGTGACGCCAGGTGTGAATTGCCAAGGGGGGGTGGCGTCGTGCGAGCCTCGACTTGGGCGGGCTTGCGAGCTTGGAGACACATGTGCATAATGATACTGGTTTGTGCGTTCGGAGCTTCGGCATCTGGAGTGCTGGATCCCAGGAGCGGAGAGAACAGCGGAGGACATGCCACGGCACATGAACCGATGATGCTGCAGGTCGACAGGTGGCGAGGGGCGCACGGGTTTACAGGATTGGGGCGCGCGTTCGCGGGGGGGTTGAATCTGAGAAGAAGAAAAATGATTGAGTTGCGGATTGCACCATGCTCGCAGCGACTGAGCGGCGAGGGAAATGCGCGGGCACCGGGCAGGCTTGGGCTGAAGCTCAGGAAGCCTCATAGGGAGTGGTTAGAGCAGGGATGCGCATCGGGAAGGAGATGCCCTTCCCCAATGTGCATCACCTTTTCACGAGATTGGCGCTGCGACCAATTGAACCCGGCAGGCGCTACCGCCCTGGTGCCGTGGAGTGCGAATATGTTCCAGGGCTCGAAAGCTGTGCTGACACTGCAACCTCTTGAGCATCTCTCGCCGTCACGCCTGTCACACCTGACTACAAGGACTCTCTTGCTAACTTCCCCATGCGGGGCTCATCGGCACTATGCACACGTTTAACCCCATATCACATTCTAGTCGCCTATGAGCTGGACGGGGAGGTGACGTGGACGGAGGGGGGCTTGAGACGGAAAGGTTGGACGTGCGGAAATACTCGCAGGAGGGTTCACGCGCGCGCATTGCTGGGTGCGAAAGGGTGCTGCACACCTCTCAATACCCCCCACTCATTTAGCGTGCAGTTCCCTTGTGCACCGAAAGAGTATGTTCAAGCCACTGCTACCTTATGTGCTTTGATGGACTCGACGGCGACTTTATCTCTGGGGACTTATATTTCTGGCATGAGGATATGCCTTTCTTCGAGCCGCCAATTCGAACGTTCTTTTTGATTAATACTCGGCTATGTGTGGTGGAGTCGATGGGAGATATTCAGGGGCCTTCGTCTAGCACTAAGGGGTACCACTCGTTTTTTGCATCTACGAACATTTTCGTACATTTCGGGACTTACAGATGGGGTCAAGAAGGTCGCCGAATGTGGGAAACATCGGTTATGCTTTTGTTCGACGTGAAACAAATTAAGTTTGCAGGAGGGAGTTTTTATTTATCTGGGACCGATTTCGTCGGCAGTTTAACTTTACACAAGATTTTTGGTGGGGATAATACGAGAATCGTCATTTCCGTTCGTTTTTCGAGGCCCCGCCGGTTTTGGAAGGATGCTGGTGCTCCGGGAACCTACAGGACCGATCTCGGCGCAGCTCCCGTTGGGGGAGGACGTGGTGCTCTCGGACCTAGCTGCATCGATCGACTGCTGTGCCACGCGCATTCTGGGAGCGGACCACGTGGCAGTGGTGGTCGCTGGACATGCCTTCTTGCCAGACGCACAGGCGGGAGCCAAGCCTGGGTGCGTCAGTGTGGTTGCCGCTCAGGCCATGGTCGCGTTCATGCAGGAGCACGTGGCTGTGAAGGACCGAACGAGCGCTTTATGGGCCTGCTGTTGCTTCCCGGAGACGTTTGGGGGAGTGCTGCATATGTTGGAGGCTCACTGCTCATCCTCTGTCGAGTGGTTCACTGCCTGCCAACAGTGGGTGTCAACACTGGCAGCCACCAAGGACCGGTGGGCCGAGGGCAGGCTGTCTTTGGAGTGCAAGGACCGTGCCCACGCATTCAACGCTCTCTGGCGCAGAACTATGCAGCAGGCGCGCGGCTATATCAGGCCTGGTCGGGATGCGCAGCAGGCGGAAAGAGACAGACATCTGCTGAAGGTGGGGAAGGTCCCGTTGAACCGCAGCCCGAACCCGGCGATGAGCACACGGTGGCTGACACCTTTGTCGCGCGCGCATCTGCGCAAGCGCGCTGCGGAGCGGTTGGTGCACCAGCGCGTGGTACGGCGATGGCTTCAGAACTGGAATTCGAAGCTTGCCAAACAGACTGGACAGGTGAGTATTGGAGGCGGTAAATTGCTGCAGGCCAGCGTCAACAACTTTGCGGTGGAGCTGTTACGAGCGCTGAGCGCATGGGGGCATGCGAACCGCCCTTGGTACGACTGGATTTCGTCTCGGCTCGACGCCCGCATTGCGCGCGTCATGGGGGCGGAGAACGACTTCAGCAGGGAGGCAAGGTTGACCAACACCTGGGTTCGCCGCCTGCACTTCTTTCCGGACCGGGTGGAGGGCGCTGGCTACATGGAACACCTGGGCTTGAGGGCTCACGTCGGAGCAGCAGAGTCGTGGTTGGCATCGATGCTCCCACTAGATCAGGGACGGCGCCACCCGCTACAAAACAGGAGAATCGACATTCGGTGCATGCGCGCGCTGAAAGTGCACAGATACAAGGGGGAGGCACTGGCACTGGTGAGTGCTCGCCAGTTGATCGCCGCGGTTGCGCGTCGTGGCCTCCCGGTGGGCGCGCTGCGGTGGGGCGTTCGGGCGAGGAGGATGATTCGTGGCGCCTTGTGCCGGGTGATTTCGGTGGAGCAACCAGCTCCAACTCTTGTGGCGTCGCCGTCGCAATTATTGTTCAGGGTCAGTGGCGGAAGGTTGGCAATCATCGCGGTGGAGGAGGAGGCCAAGTTGATGGGAATCGAGTTGGAGAAAGAAGGGACAACGTCGATGTTAGGACGCATTCTGTTAGGACAGACACCCATCGTGGGCTCGGTGCAGACGGTGACTGTGGAGGGACATGCGTTTCAGTCGCAGCGGCAGCATGCGCCGCTTACGGCTCTGCAGGCACATGCTGCGCTGGCAGATTCAATGCACGTGGATGCAGTTGCAGCCATCATTCAGTGGGCCTGGCTGAAGATGATCGAGGTCCACGAGGTGCACGCTGTAGACCACACCGTTTTGGTGCACTCCGCCTGTGCAGGACTGGCCAACGCCGGCTATCTGGCAACGGAGCGTGCACTTATGACGTTGCGTTTGAAGACCGCGCTGTCGGTAGCCACAGAGTTGTGCCCGGTGAGGCGGGATGCGCTAGGGATGCAGTACCCGGATGCGCTCCTGGTACCCGACGCCGCGTCCGACGACGCTCATATGCGGCATTCGCACATACTTGTAGCCTCGTGGCCCTGCAAGCCGTATTCGGCCGCGCACATCGATGCGGCGGTGCCAGAGATGGTGTGGCAGCAGCGTGCTTGGTACAACACACGCCTGATATGCTACATTGTACAGCAGGCCTGCCTGCAGCCGTCCGGCCCGCCGTTTGTGATGGTGCTCGAGAACGTGAAGGGACTGCTCGTGCGCAAGCGTTGCCGCCCGTACTTGTTATCCCTCCTCAGATTCTTAGCCACTACTCCATATGCGTGGCACAACCAGGTTGTGTGCCCCCGCGTGCACCTAGGCGCACAATGCATGCGGCCACGGCTGTTTCTCGTCGGCATATTACGCCGCGACTCAGGGGCGTAGCGGATACGAGGGGCGCAAGTGCTCGAGGCGGTTGGACGGGACTTTCAGCGCTCGCATGTGGTAGAGTTTGGCTGCTGCTGCAGGAAGATGGTTGGGGCGAGACGGTTGAGTGCGGTACTATGTCGGGCGATATAGGGGAGGGCTATCATAAGGTGGTATATCCTAAAGGAGTGAGGGCTGATAGAGATATTTTGCGAGATACGGCAGGTAAGGGCGCCAACGAGAGAGGCCGAAGTCCTCCTCGCGCCGCGCCCGAGCCTCGATCGAAAGTTGCGTGCTTCACCACCCCCGTGCCCGCTTGCGCTTCTCTGGTCCTCCACGCGGGGCCTCGGTTGAGGCTGAGTCGGACACCTGTGACTGGGAGGATGTCGCGCCACACAGGGAACGTGCCATCCGAGGCACTCAGGAGGGGTCCGAACGACGCGTGTGGACCGACTACCGCACGGGAACGCAACCAGCCGGGGCGATGCGGCTCCGATGGCTTGCTCGAGACGGACGAAGAAAAGGTTGTCAACCCGGTGACACAGACCGGGCTAAGGGAAGGATCGGCGTGGATGCCGTGCCACTTTGCGGGTGTACACTACCGGGCGACGAGGTGTCGGAACCCATCACTAGCGCCTGCATCACCTACTCCCGTTTCTTGCCATCTACCGTTGAAAGAGGAAGGGCTGCTTCGGACGCTGCTCAGAGGGTGGACATTGTGAATTAGTGAGACATGGACGCGACTTGGGCGATGGATGGTACAATGCCGCACATGTGCACATGGGGTGTCCTTGTTCTCTTGGTGGCCGAAGGCCCTTTGGTACGTGACAGTGGCTCTCAGTGGCACAGGGGTAGCAAGGGACAGATTCTCAGGGCTAAGATGGAACTGGTGCGTTGGCTTACTTTCAGATACTTCGCAGCGTGGCGTCGAGCTTCTCGTGTCCAAGATGTTGAGACACAGAGGACGGGGGCGGCGTGTGACGATCTGTACTTGGGGGGCAAACCGGACCGAGGGTGGAGGGTTACGCCTGATATTATGGATGATCACACTTCTGGTGCTGGTGCGAGGCGCGGACGGCTCGCCAACCGATTGGAGCACCATTGCAGGGGGCGAGTCGAGCGCAGTGGGACGTGCGATGCGCGGGGTCTACCTGGCGCGGGCAGCCGTGGCGGCGACAGTGGTGCAGCGGTGGCTGCGCAAGCATTGGCACGGTGGATGGTTAGCGCGGGAACATGGCAACACCATCAAGGGAATAATACGTATGGCTACGTGGAACACACAGGGGTTGCGGATGTCCGTACGCCCATCCACGAGTGCGGCGACAAAGCTGGACTGCTTGGACGCTCGCCTCGAGGAGAGTGAGGTGGACGTGATCTCGCTACAAGAACTGACTGGATCCATGTTTGTACTACGGTTGCTGCGTCGATGGCTCGCTCGTAGGGGGTATGCGGCCGCGGTGCTCCCCGGGACAGGCTCAAAAAACGGCGTATGCGTCGCGTGGAGGGAGGCCTCACTAGAACTACGCGGCAATGCAACCGCAGTGGAGGAGCGTACACTGGCGGTCTGCCTAAATCTTACGGCGGACGGCTCCGAGGTGGGCGTGGTAGGCATACACGGTAGTCACGCTGAGGAGCGGAATGAGGCGCAACTGCGCGCTGCTATGAACTGGTTGGAAGCTCGGAGAGGGGGGGTGATGCTGGGGGACCTCAACAGGGTTCCGTGTGTCAAGTGGCGCAGAGCTGCTCACGGTCTCACAGCAGCTGATCGGCTTCTTCGTTGCTGGCAAGGGACAGCGGGCTGTGCATGTTGTTCGGCGGCGACTACGGGACGCGTGAGGGAGGAGGGATGTGCCGAGGTGGTGGAACACATACAGTGCGCGGCCGAGCGCCAAGGGCGATTCACTCATGTGGAGGTGCGTGCAGGACGAGAACCGGCATGGACTGCGCGGTTGGACCAGATATGGACTACGGGGGTGCAGATGGGGGCATGGAGATTGGAGCCGCTAGTGCCACCGACAACATACGACGGGGGCGTGGAGGAGTGGATTTCCGACCATTTCTAGGTGGAGGCCGTACGCACTATCTATCGTGTCGAGAGGGGCCGGCGCCCGACCCGCAAAGAATTGGGTGGTATCGCTTCGGCGCTGCGGGTGGCGGAGGCGTTTGCTCGTGACCAGGGAGTTGAGGCGACGCGGGTGCTGCAGAGTGAGGGGCGTTGGCCCGAGTCTATTGAAAGGATCACGGAGACGGTAGTGGGAGCGCACAAGCAAGCTCGTTTAAAAGAAGAGCGCCTACACTATGGAGGTGGATTGGTGGTCGGCGCAGGCGGGGTTGACCAAGCGGTGGGGTCCTGGAGGGCGTTGCTTCGTGCGTGTGTACGCTTGCTCCGCGACAAGGGGCCGGAGGCATTCATGGAGAGGAGGCAGGCCATCTTTCACAGAGGGACGGAACTTGACGAGGTACGGCGACAGCACCTGCGATTGGGACGCATACGGGTTGCGCACGAGGTTTTACACCGCTGTCGCAGCAGGCTGACATATTTTCAACGGTTACGCTCACGCCATCGGCGTCGGGAGGCGCAGACCATGATGGGCATCATCAGGGAGGCTGAACGACAGATCGAGGGAGCTCCACAAATGGCTATGGAACGTATTCGCCGAGCCTTACGCAGGCGGAAGGCTCAGGGAGGGAATGCAACTTTGCAACGCGTGTTTCGTAGGGACGATCCTCGCCGGGGTGCGGTTTGCAACCCGCTAGAGGTTCCGGTGGCATTGGGTCAGATAGGCAGCGACCAGCAGGTGCGCTTCTACGGCGAAGGCGTGAGTACATCTGCCTTTCAAGCCTTCACTGACTGCTTCTGCGCCGAGTGGCCGTCCGTACGCATGGCTGACACAGACGAGCCATGGTCGCTGGGCGCGGCCCTTAGCTACAAGGCATTCAGGGGAGCGTTGCGCCGCATGCGTCGGCGGAAGGCGGTGGGTGCTGACGGGCTGGGAGTGGATATGCTGCTCGCCCCGGGGGTGCCGGAAGACGTGCTTCAATTGTACTTTCAAGGACTGCGACATTGCGCGATGCAGAAGGACTTTCCTCAAGCGTGGCAACGGGTTATACTCTACGTGCTTCTGGTCAAACCTAAGAAAGACAAGCGGCTTGTTCAACAGAGACGAGATATCGCGCTCATGGCGCAGGGCATGAAGGTGCTTGGGCAGATGTTGCTCATGACGGCGTTTAACGACATGGAGTCACGACTAGCCGAGGAACAGCTGGGGTGGACTAAGGCCATGGGAGCTTCAGAGGCCAGCCTGCTGCTCATTCTCTCCTTGCAGTCGGCGCGACGGCAGAGACGCGCCGTGTATGTGTTGTACGTCGACCTCAGGACCTTCTTCCCGGCGGTGCACAGAGGGGCGGTTACTGCGAAAGAGTCACTCAAGGGACTACCGGAGACATTCACGGATACTATTGGGGCGCTCTTTGGGGAACTTACGGGAGAATATGACTCGGCTCACGGGTTGGGAGATCCCTTTCGGATCTACATGGGCGTACTGATGGGAGACGTTCTCAGCCCCGACAGAGCCAAGATACTACTAGATGCTATGGCTCTGGCAATACGGGCCACTGCAGTTGGAGTCGACTTATGGGGCGCAGGGGATGGACGCCGCCTGTTGCAGATACTGTACGCGGATGATTGGGCGGGGCTGTTTTCGTCTTTAGACCAACTACAGGTTGCGTGGTCAATGTGGGTTGCATTTGCAGTGTCGTCTGGATGCGGACTTGGCATTTCGGGGTTGGACAAGACAGTGGTCGCGGGTGTGGGATATACGGAGGAGGGCATACCGTACGATGCGTATGTCCCAGTGCTTCACACACAGGACGGACAGGTGGTGGGTCGGGCCGCGCTGCAGGATGGGTATCCACACATGGGACGGTTGAGATACGTAGACGGCAAGGTGAAGGGGGAGGACGAGCGGATGATTCGAGCGTGGCAAGGGTACATCGCGCAGATGCGGACATTTGATCTACGCCCCGGCGAATTCATGGAATTAGGCAACATATTGACGAGGGGGCTTGGAGGTTCCTGGGGGGCTTCCGGGTTTATGCCTTGGAAACTGTGCGAACAGTTGGAGGCACGATTTCGTGCAGTGTACAACACGAAATTCCGACGCGTATGGAATACTCCGAGGCTGTCACTATACGGGATGAGCAAGGGCAGGCCGAAAGTGCACTTCTTCGAGGTTGGAGCCCAGGCACTGTGGCGGACGGCCACGAGGGCCATGGCGTCGGCAGAGCGATGTCAATAGAGGGATACGGTGCGTGCCGCATTCGCTGAAGCGTTACACAGTTGGGGATGCCGAGTCGACCCGGCTAAGTGGGATGGCCGCCACGTGACGGATGCTCTGAGACGTTCACTTGACACGACGCAGGTGCGGTATGTGGCCGATGCACTGGTACTTATCTATATTGAGGTTTGCACGGGGCATGGCGGGTTTACGAGAGAAGGGGGGGAGGACGCCGATGACGGACTCAACGCCTCCAGCCTGAAATGGTGTTGCTTTTTGTCCACCTCCTTGTTCGACCCATCTGGGCTCGGGTTGCCGGTGGAGCCGGAGGTGCTGCAGGCTCACATTGTCGAAATCGAACACATGGCCGGACGATTTGAGGGTGCGTCGCGATGGTTGTCGTTCGCCGAGGCCAGAAGGAGGTGGCCTCTGCTTACTATAGCCGCAAAGGGGGCGTGGGAACGCATGACCAGTCGACTCGTGTCGGGGGGAGTATGCTGCCCGGTGTCCACCTGGAAGGGAGACGCAAAGGATCGTGCGATAGGAACTCGTGGACAGCAGAAAGTTGGTCAACCCGGCAGTCAGAAAAGTTGGTCAACCCGACAGCCCGCGAGTGATGAGGGGGCCGTGTGGCGCCGCACCGTGACCGGGGCAGGGGGCAATCGGATATCGCTTCCGGACATATGGCGGTTCATTCGGGACGTCGACGGGGCCAGGCGCACAGGAGAGGAAGGACATCAATTGAGGGAGATGTTAAGGCGTAAGCTGCACCAGGCGTGCGGAGGGCCAGCGGAGCGGGTAGCACTGCCTCGGCGCCATGGGCTCTCGGCGTGGCGCGACTGGTGGAAAGAGGGCACACTGGTCGTGGCTCACTTGCCGCAGCGAGTTCTGAAATTTGGCAACGAACATAAGGCTCGGGAGTTGGTCGAACTGGATGCGGCTGTCGCCGAGGAGGAAGCGGAGGACATGGGAGTAGCGCTTGAGAGGGAAGATTGTCACCTGCAACTGAACGACGAGATACAGCTGTGCTACGACACGGGGGAGAGGGTGGCAACTAAGGAGGGCCTCGGGGTGGTGGGACAACTGTTTTGGAATGCGCGGCGGGCTCTGGCTAATGTACTGGTGGTGGAGTTCGCCAGCATGTCCGAGGAGGAGCGTGCCAAGTGGAGGGGGAAAACGTTTCTTTGTCCGCGCGCTTCGCGCAGCTTATTTGACAGGGCGCGAGCTATTGCTCAGGAGTGGCGAGTCCAGGCAGTGTGGGCCATCGACGGGTCGTTCAAGCTTAGTGACGATCCCGGCAAGCCTTC
>CATOSE010000395.1:0-11972 GCA_951812265.1 Taphrorychus bicolor | reverse complement strand
AGCGTGAGACCATCAACGGCAACCTCTTCACAAAGGGTGACTACGCCATCGCTGTGGAGTGGTTTGATCGCAGTGCTGAGGATGCAGCGGGCCTGACCTTTGTCTCGTGGACGCCGCCCGATGCTCCTGAAGGTCTGCTCGTTGTGAACTCCAAGATCAGCCTTGACGTGCGCCCGCAGAAGCCAGTAGTGCGGGGCCCGCCTCTCAAGAGTGTAAAGCGTATCAATATAACGACCGGAGGTCTGAGCCCCCCCGCCTCCCTCTCAGTGTACATTTCATATAGATGAAAGGGACAGATGGATATACGTCTATGGGTAGTAGAAGTACGTACTACTGTAGGTGACAGATGTATATGTGGGGGTGAGGGTCAGGGTGAGGGTGAGGGTGAGGGGTGAGGGTGAGGGTGAGGGTGAGGGTGAGGGTGAGGGTGGGGGGTGGGGGTGGGGGTGAGGGTGAGGGTGAGGGTGGGAGTGGGAGTGAGGGTGAGGGTGAGGGTGAGGGTGAGGGTGAGGGTGAGGGTGAGGGTGGGGGTGAGGGTGAGGGTGAGGGTGAGGGTAAGAGGTGAGAGGTGAGGGTGAGGGTGGGAGTGAGGGTGGGGGTGAGGGTGAGGGTGAGGGTGGGAATGAGGGTGGGGAGGTGGGGGGGGGGGAGGGGGGGAGCTGCCCCCTCCCTTCCCCGCCCCCGAGACGCCCCGCGCACCACAGCCCCAAGCGACTGCACCACAGCCCCAGGCGTATGCGCACTAGCCCCATGCGCATGGGACGGGAGAGGCACAGGACGGGGGGAGCCAGGACGGTCGACCGGGAGCTGCAGCCCTATCCCCCCCGCGCCTCCTTGCGCCTGCGCCGTTGCTGCGGCCTCGACAGCCGCGGCTTGGCTTGGTGGTCCGGTCAGTCGGTCGACTTTGGGTCCGACCGGTCTGTCGGGTCCGACCGGCGTGTCGTTTTTCGGTTTTTCTTCAGGGTGTTTTGACGAATTTTTTGGTGGTGGGAATAAGCTTCGCAAACACTCGATTGATTGACACTCGATTGACCATTGACGGAGACGCAAGCTTCGCAAACATTCGATTTATTGGTGGAGACGGAGACGCAGACGCAGACGCAGGGAACCCGCACTTAAGGGGAGGGTGAAATTCTCGCGCGCACCCGCATCTCCTAGGAAGACGGCCCCCCCCGCCCCCCCCAGCTTTTGCGCTGTGGGGGGCGGGGGGGCTAAGAAGGGTGGCAAGAGGAAGAAGGGGACAGGTGTTGTGCGCGTGCCGCCGACCAAGGATCCAGCGGGTACCATGCATGAGATGAAGTATGAGGCTGACAATCGGGTGCGCGCGCGGTGTGTTGGGTACTGACTGTGATCATTCTAGTGTGCACTCAACGATTTTGTTTTCGCTCTATTATTTAAACTGTGCTTGTCCCTCAGTTTATGTATGTGTGTGTGTCCCGTGTGTCGTTCCTCAGTTTATGTATGTGTCCTTGGCGTGTGTGTGTGTGTGTGTGTGTGTGTGTGTGTGTGTGTGTGTGTGTGTGTGTGTGTGTGTGTGTGTGTGTGTGTGTGTGTGTGTGTGTGTGTATGTGTGTGTGTGTGTGTGTGTGTGTGTGTGTGTGTGTGTGTTAAATACTTAAAAACGCCCCCCAAAACCGCCCCTGCGGCGCCGTTGGGGTCGCCCCACGCCACATCAATTCAAGCCCCAAAAATCGCGCTGCGGCGCCTTTGGGGACCGTCGCCACAGAGCCGAGGCGACCACCAAAAGTCCGTTTACACCGCTACTCAACACCCCTGACCGTGCATCGAGCCTGCGACGGTACCAACTTTCTCGTCGGCATTGGCCGTTTCCAATCGACGCGCGGGAGGGAGGGGCGCTCTGAACAACATCTTCTTTTTCCTGCATCTCTTGCACTGTCAACGCCCTTTCGCCCCCAATGTACCTCGCTGGTGGGGCGCATGGCCGCTGCCTCTTAAGCATTTCCCAACGGTGAAAGAGAGAAACAGAGGAAATTTTATACGCATAGCTGGGGTTGAATTATCATTTGTAAGCGCAGCCGACACTAGGGGTGGTTACTCCCCCGGCCACCCTGGGGGCGGGATATAAATGAATCCCACGTGGATTTTCGGCTGCGTGCAACAGAAGCACATGCCATCAACCTAAACGTGCTGAAACTGGAATCTATTCCTAGAAGAAGAATTCATGTGAGGTGCTGAAACTAGAATCAATGCCACAAAAATCACCTCACGTTCAGTCGTCCCTACGATTCGAATTCCAAGGCTATGATATAAATGAATGGTTAGGGGCTGCGCAGGCTTTCCAGTTTACTGTACTCACTGTAGGAATTAATGAAAGGTGGCTGCGCTGGGGCCCGTCAGTGGGTTACCCTCTCTCTCTCGCACACACACACGTATTTACTGAGTAAGGACCCTATTTTAGAGACGAGTAGGGGGGACCAGTGATCGACCCAGGGTGTGCACAGTTCGAGACGGGCACCGCAGTAGCGCACGCGAGAGGATGCGACTGCAGAAGACGCGCACCGGGGGGAGGGTGAGAAGGAGGAGGCTGCCATTCCCCTCCCCCATACCCAGAAGTAAGCGCCCGTCCCGTTGGGTGCGGTAGGCACTGTGCATGTATGCATGCAAGTACCGAGTTCTGCGAGTTCTGGAGCGGTTTTGGTACGACTTGAAAACGGGTGTACGAACGCCTTGAACTACGACAAGTTCCCCCCAGGTACTCGTGTTCAAGTTTGGTGGTCTGGCGAGCGGCAATGGTTCACTGCAACCGTCTCAGCTTCTCGCACAGAATTGCACAAGGTCAAGGGGTTGAAGATCCCTTGCCGGGAGATACACTGCCGTTATGACGAAGATGCGCATGAGCAGTGGCACAGCATCCACAACAACAAAATTCGCGTATACGACGATTCAGGTGGATAGTTTGAGGTTCAAAATTTGAAAACTGATGAACACACACAGTCACACACACACACACACACATACGACTCACACACAAAATCGAACGCATGTTGAGTGCGTCTGTTCTCGCAGCTCTTGAAACCGCCGTTCCAATCGAAAAACGCATCCGTCCCCGCAGCGGCGATGATGCCACGTCGGTGGATACAGACACTTCCAATGAGTCTTCAGAGCGAAGTGTGCCGTCATCAGCGACGGAATCTACCGTTTCGGCACCTCCTTCTGTGACATCGGCGGCGGGAGCACCTGTCGGTCGGCCACGTGACTTCTCGGGGTTGGCAAGTGGTACGACAACTGCGTACAACTCGGTTGAGAAGTGGGTCGTCGCGGCGCTTCGGAAAGTTGGCAAAGAGAAGACTGACATCATTCTCCCTTCTATGGAGCCGAACGACGAACTCTGCTCGCAGATCCACTCTGTCATCGCCGAATGGCACACCAGTCGTACTACCGCCCGCGATGCCGGGGTTATCGATCAGCGTGTGTGTGAGTTGGAGAAACCCCCGCCTCAGGAATGCCTGGTCAAAATGCGCGGCTGGGTTCTCCGATTCATCAACCAAGTTCGTGCCGAGAAGGGTATTTCGATGATTGCTGACGACAAATGGGGCCGCAAACTCGCCGGCATAAAGGCGGACGCGCGGGCCGTGAACAAAAGGACCAAAGAACTCAAAGCCGAATCAGGGTCTCTCTACCACCACAAACACGATTTGGCGCCGACGCAAGAGCAGCTTATGTCCATGACATACGTGGGTTGGTCCGGCGACCAACGTGTTCACGCTGAAATTCTCGATTCGCTCGAGTCAGCAATGGCTCTGGCGTTGTATCTCCCAACCGGCGCACGCGGTAGCGAACTCAAAAAAATGCACTTACAATCTCTCGGGCACGAGATCATCCAAGAGGAAAAAAGCGGTCTGACTTTTGAATGCCTCAAACTCACCGCGTTCGAAACCAAAACCAAAGGTCAACACCTAAATCAAATCCTCGCTCACTCCAACCCGTGGCGCTGCGGCGTGGGCCTGCTCGGACTTTCACTCCTCGTGCGCGTCAAGCTCAACGGTGCAATGCCGTTCACGATGAAGACCGACGAGCGTTCGTGGAAGATCGTTGGCACGAAAGAGGGTACGCTCAACGAAAGGATCAAGTCTGTTTTCAAGGTCGCGGGTGTGCGTCGCCAACACGGAGATCCCATCACCTACCTCGGCCGACATTTTGGTACGCGCCTCCTTCAACACGCCGGTGGCTCGGCCGAGGGCGGTGCTGCGCGTCGCGGTCATTCAAATGGGACCGCGTCATTTCACTACACTGAGTGCCCGCTGCCCGATCTGCTCAAGTTGGCGGGGAACGACAGCTTGAAGCCATTTGTTCCCGCGCACCACAACACCGATCTGTACCCTCTCGCCGATGCCGTGCTGCTTATCATTTTCCCTGAGCTCGATGCCGCAGTAAAGGTCCTCGACAAGCGTCAGAAAGAGGTCGACGCAATGCGCGCAATCGCAGACAAAGTGCGGACGGAGGAGCAGTTGAACGATCGGCAGCGTCTCCTACGTTCGATTCGCTTCGCATGCCGCATGGCACTCTGCTGCTTGGTGGCGCGACCTCGCACGTGGAGGAAGTGGGCCATTCTGGAAGAGGGAACGATTTGGCAGCGTGCCACCAGTGATAATCACCGCGTGATAATCACTCTTTTCGCCGGGGATAAAGCCGCTCTGGAGGCGATGAACGAGCTTGCCCTCGGAGTTCGGCGTGCGGAGGAGGCTGAGATTGCAGCACGGCGGTCTTCGCCGGACCAAGCTGTATCGAATCAGGTGGTAACGGCTATCACCGAAATGCGCGCAGCCGCGGTAGCACGCGAAGCGATGATCCTGGAAGACCAACAAGCGATGTTTCGACAGCTCATGTCCATGGTTCATTCGAACGGCGAGTCTCCACCGTCACCGAAGCCGTTGCCACCACCACCCGCAGAGGCGCAACCTCCCGCGCCGCCGGCGGCTCCCTCATGTGCGACCGTCACTGCCAGTTGTGGTGCACGTTTCAAGAACAAGCGGACCTCGCAAGACGACGTGGTACACTTCTCCTCGTGGCTTCAGATGGGTGACGCACTGGAGTATGCTCGCTCGACTCTGGCGCCGCTCGAGAAAGAAGAGGGAGCAAAGTGGCGCGTGATCAAGCGTGCCGATGGACGAGAGGATAAAAGTCGCGATAAACAATGGCGGTGTTATCGCACGCTGGCAATCTCAATTGGTGTTCTCGTTCGAGATGGTAAAACGCGTGAGCAGGCTGTCGACTTCGTCCAAGCTCGGTTCAGAAACTTTGGAGCCAAAGCACACACCCCACTTCTACGCGATCTTCAAAATGAGATCCGAGCGATGAGTACAATTGTTGCTGACAACATCGCCCGAGAAATCATGAATTTCTGATTGGCACGACGATAATATCGTCATCATCTGTCTTACGATATCGTTCTTGGCGAGGAGGGGGAGGGTGGGTGCGAGGGAGGGAGGGGGGATTGGCGTGTATCGAACCGTCTTTGAACATATTCGACATCGCTTTTGTTGTTTGTGTATCATGTTTAACATTGGATTTTGAGACCGCGGTGGTGGTGTTGTGAGATTGGGTTTGCTCCCTTAAATACCTTTTTATGGAATTTATTTCTGTTTTTACGTCTTCTACCGAGTTTGTAAAGTCTTGTATGAGGGAATTTGTCCGTTTCCGACCTTCTTTCTCCTCGTCGAGGAGCAGAGTGACAACACGACTTAAATATTCATTTGAACAGTCACCCAACGATTTAAGTTGGTCAAGTTTATTTTCCAATTTATGAATCTGGCGGACACGGCGCGCCTCCGCGGCTAATTTCCTAGCACGCGCGAGTTGCTCCAAACGCGTCTCAGAACAACAACTTGTTTTTGTGTTTGTTGTCGACACCGAAATAATCGTGTCTGCATCTTCATGATTATTTCCCCGATTTTGAAAATTCCGTCCTCCGAAAGAATCCATTTAGGCCGTTTTTGGGTTATTGTTGATTCTTACTTAATAAAAAAAATTACTGTCCACGCACCACTGGCCACAATCAATTTGAACAGTGGGAAGTTGATTGTGGACTGTCCCATTGTCCTTTTCTCTGTGTCGGACTCCATACTGTCGGACTCCATACTGTTCGACAGACACTCTGCTCAACAACCACCAGTTGAGTGACTTGAGATTAGGTTTTCAAATTTCAACGAAGACCGGGCCGGTAACGGGGTAACGGGTAATGGGGGTGGTTTGAACCTCGCGGTATTCTTATTTTTTTTCAAACTCTTTTCAAACAGTTATATATGTCTTTACACCCCACCCATTACCCCATTACCCCATTACCCCATTACTTTTTGTTCTTCCTAATTATCCACATCGGTCTTTTTTCTAAAACAACTAGTCTTCGAAGCCGAGATCCGATCTCGTCATCTTGATCGTGTAGCCTTTGTCGTATAGGAGGCGAGGATGGAGTTCTAGAGGCCACTTCGTAAACTGTTTTTGATCCAGAAAGTCGGGATGGTGGTTGGGAACCGGCTGTAAATCGGTCTCCACCCAAAAAAGTACGTGCTTGCTCATCGACTCGCTGTGAAAATCGGGTGGGCGCTTCAATTTGCATTTACTGATATCGATGCCGGCTTCCTCTTTACATTCACGCACTGCGGTCTCCCACGCGGTCTCATCGCCTTCACGTTTGCCACCGTAATCACTCCACGTCTTCCGGCCACCAAACCTTTCGAAAGCCAACCAGCAACCGTCGGAATTGTAAAGCATCACCCCAGCACTCTTAAAATCTCTGATATCAACGTTTTTGCATCGCTGATCAAGAGCATTGACATCAAACCGTCCTTTGCGTACAATATGAGAGGAGGAGCCTCTGAGCTTCAACACCACAACTGGTGGCGTCTCGGTCGGTGGGTCTGTCTCGCTCATCTGAACATCCACACTTTCTTCTGTTTCGTCAACATCATCAGAGAAGTGAGATCTGAGCAGCTTGAAGTCGAAATTTCTCATCCTCTTCACCACGCCGGAATTTTTAACAGCCTTTGCTTGCGAAAGACCTGGAAGTTCGAACCGCGTGATCTTGAGGCCAAACTGTTCCTTTGTCATACGAGCGAAAGAAACATTGCTATTGGCACACCAAACCTTGTACGAATTCCACAATTCATCGCACGAAATATTCTTGTTACCATCAAATTGTGTATCTTGGACGTATTCATTGACAAATTGTACGATCGGATGAGTTGTAACGGCAGTTTTTTGGAACTCGGTTTTCGGAATTTCAGATTCAGTGAACATCGGCCCATGCTCGAATGTCAGCATAAATTGCAGGATTGAACGAATTGCATTCCAATCGTTTTCAATCAATGCGTACATCTCATCCCAAAACGCTGTGTTGCCCTTGAGCCGTGTGCTTGAGTAGAAAAGGACAAATCTTCTTTCGTCGTTGGTAATTGGCACGGGTGTGATCTCACCTTGAGAACCGACGTTGGTGATCCCCATGAAGCGGTGGAAACTGCTCATCTTTTTGACCTTCGCGCCACCTTTTAAGTTTAATGTGTACTCGTATTGTGAAATTAGGTGTTTGACTTTTCCCAATCCTTGTACAAAGTCCGATATCCCCACCTCGGTAAGAATAACAAGGTAGGTGCCCTGTAAAACCTCGTTGAATTTGCCCCAAATATTTTCTCCTGGATCTGGTTCGGTGACGCAGCGGGCGTTTCCGAATATCTTTTGAAGAATTTGGACCAGTGTATCTTTACCCACGCCTTGCTTGGAGATGATAAATGGACATTTGGTGCTTTTTGTAGCTGGATGTTTTAGATTGGTGTAGTTCCAGTTCATCCAAAATCGAAAGTGTGTTTCATTATCTCCGAGCAGTCCCATCAACAGGTCTTTGAAGAGTGTTACCGCTCGAGCATTGTACTCAAAGGGCGACCCATCTGGATTCTCGTAAGGATCCCACTTCTGGAATGCAAACGGTTCCCACAAATTGAAATGGTCATCTGGACAGAGAGAACGGTCTATCGGACCGCCGGGTGGATATTCACGCGCTTCTTCTTTAAATGGAATCTCCTCGTAGCGATCGACCCAACGATTGATGAACTTTTCGCGATTGCCGTTGTGGTCCATACATCCAATGTGATTGTGATACTCCTTGAAATTCTTTTGGTTGCGAATTGTGAATGTCCCGTCACGATTTATCGTGACATAATTCGCTCCGATTTTAATATTTTTCTTATCGAAGTCTGGAGTCAATTCTTCAAATTGTGGCATGAGAGTTGTCGGATCGAAGTCTTCCGGGACGGCCACACGTTTGTCTTTATCGAGTGGTTTCGTGTCCCACTTCATCTCGATTCCCAAGACGCGTTTGCAGATCTGATTTAGGATGCCGCAATGCCATTTACAATCTTTTGCGGCCAGCTCTCTCGGATTTCCATGGTAGGGGGAGAGCGGATCATCCATCACCTGTGATACCATCAATCCGTCGAACATGAGCACGTTCACATCGATGTTCGCGTTCTGAAAGTATTTGATGGCGATCTCAAGTAGCACATTCTCCCAGTAACAAAGAATGGCGTTGACAAATCTGCCGTTGTAGTTATCACCCGCTTCGCTCACGTATTCGCGGAGCCATTCGTAGTCATTGTGCTTGATTATAGCCGCGTGGATCGATTTCATCTCGAGATCGTACTCGGTAAGGAACGGAAAGGTCGAACTCACAGGCTTTCCTTCGTTAGTGGACACGAGAAATTGTTCTTTGCAAAACTGCCGCGGTTTCCCAGTCGCGTAAATCATTGCCACTAGGACCGTGTCGCGTTCCTCAACGTAATGACGCAACTTGCCGCACTCGATGCCGAGACAGACACACACCCACAAGAGAATTGACGGGTGGGCATTTACCATGTCGAAGTCCGAATAAAGGCCGTTTGCAAGGGCACATTTGAACGCGCCCCATATTCCTTGGATGCCACGTGTGAAACGGCGACCAAAAGTTTTTGGCGCCTTGAAAATGTAAGTGCGTTCCATGAAACCCCGACCTTTGATAAAATCGGTGCAAAGCTGACGGATGATCTTGCGGTCTGTCAAAACGAGTTGGTCAACAACTTTCTCTACAACCTTGGTTGTTGATGCGTCCTTGCGTTTGCTTCTCTCAACCTCCTTTTGTTTCGCCCGCTCAAAGTACAAAGTCTTAAATTCGCCTGGCTTGAGGGATAGCATGTATTTCGCCACACGGAGATCCACATGCTCAACGAGCTTTACAACGCCCAAATCAATCCGTTCCATCGACCATGGTTTCCATAATTTCAGGATTTTTCCCACTGCGTAGAGCAACCGACCAATTTTTTTCAAGGCCTTGGAGCGGAGTTGATCATTCGAATAAATCATTCGATATACTTTCGGTCAACCGAAAAAAATTGACCTTCCCAAAAACCGTGTGTTTCGGTCTGGGGGGTTCAAAGTTGTGTGCTCGGTGACTTGAAAACTCTCTTTTGAAATTTGAAATATCCACTCATTTGAAAAACTCTCCTCTTTTGAAATATCCAGAATTCCCCCGTCGAACGTTCTGGATTAAAAACGGTTTACGAAGTGGTCCTCGCCTTTTATACGACAAAGGGATCATCATCTTGTAAGAGCACTGTTGTCCTACTATTATTCTGATCACCTATTGCCAATTCTACATGCCCACTTGGTACAGCGGTCTGTACGTACTTACGGGAGAGTTTCCAAAAAACAGGTTTACACCATTTGAAAGGTGGGATATAGACATTTGCCTTATACCACATCACGGAATCCGTAGGATTACTTGAAGATATTGTACCATCCAACACGAGCGTCTTATAATCGTGCGTGCATTCTTGCATGACATCATCGAACTCTTCAAAACGACGGAATTGGCCAAAATAATATTTGAATAGTTTTTGGCGATTTAGAAGGATAGTTTCACGCATCGTAAATATGTAGTCTATGTTACTGCGCAACCCTATCTCTACATCCATCATGTATTGTGCCGCACAAACGAGGCCGATGTGGTCATGTCGTCCATTAAAAAATATCGAACGCATCGCATCCGATTTGAGGACATTTTTTTGATAAAGACAGTCGTCCAATATGATCATGACCTCGCGAATCTTTCCCTGTTTTACCAACTCTTTTTGAATTGCCACCGTCTGTTCGAGTTTTGTTTGAGAAAAATGGTCGAAAATACATGCCTTTGGTAAGATTTCGCGAAACGTTTGTAATGTGTCCTCTGTGGGGGCCATTGCCAGTACAAAATCCGGGCGAGGAAGGTGATACAAGAGGTCCTTCATCAGGATGCTTTTCCCAGTGTGGCGTTTCCCGATTATAAAGAGAATACGAGAGGACTTGATGCTTTTCGCATCAAACTTTTTAATGCGATGTCCGGACATTTACGGACCTTGTATTTTACATGTGAAAAATAATTTCCAAACATCCATGATTTTGTGCGAAATTGGTGGGTGTTACTTTGCCGTTTCATTCATCTTTAGAAGTTCTTTCCGTCCGCCTCAGGAGTGGCAATGTCCGTCTTAGAAGTGTACGTTCCGTCCGCCGCAGGAGTGGCAATGTCCGTCTTAGGATGTGAAGAACTCGGTTTAGGAAAAAAGACCGAAGTGGATAATAAGAATAAGAACAAAAGAAATGGGGTAATGGGGGTAATGGGTAATGGGTAGGATAAATATATATAACGACTGTGTTTGAAAAGAGTGTTAAAAAAAATGAGAAAATCGTGAGGGTTCAAACCACCCCCATTACCCGTTACCCATTACCCGTTACCCCTTCGTTGAAATTTGAAAATCCCATCTTTTGAAACCAAGTGCTTCCACCCCTTCCTCCTTCCTCGCCCCTTCCCTCTCTCCCTCCCTCCCTTCCTCCCTCCCTCCCTCCCCGCTCGCATCATCCTTTATTATTTTTGGATATTTGCAAATCGGGGTAAGCGGATGGAAGAGCACAAACGCCGTTTTTCTCTTGTTTTCGCCATTCGTTCTTATCGCTTCGAAACAATCTCTTGATTCTTTC
This sequence comes from Taphrorychus bicolor, assembly GCA_951812265.1. Taxonomy (NCBI): domain Eukaryota; kingdom Metazoa; phylum Arthropoda; class Insecta; order Coleoptera; family Curculionidae; genus Taphrorychus; species Taphrorychus bicolor. The sequence goes on along the minus strand of CATOSE010000395.1, from coordinate 974 downwards.
AACTTTTTACTCACGATCCGCCATCTTCCTTTATGCCAACTACCGATTGCGTTCTGGTTGAAATCGCAATTGTCAAAAAGCCCGGTGACACTGACGCGATCCCACGGCTCGCCGCAGGACAAATTTGTGTTGATATAATTAGCCAATCGCTGGAGACTTTGAGCTAGCAATATAATGTCTGTTTGGCGATCGATCGCGATATAACACAAGTCTTTTTTATTGTGTAAGTCTCTGGGAATTTGCGAATTGAGAATTTCATTTGGATTTAGAGCTAACATAATACTTGATTAACAGTCTTATTTTTTAAAAGCGGCTACAGAAAAATTATTGTTGTTCTCTCACCACAGTCATGTTGTGTACCCAACGTTTGAAAGGGGCTATATTTGTGTTAGTGGGGACATACCACATTCTCCTATAAGGGTCCCACTTCGCGCCCAAACATTTGATTTCGTCTTTCTCGTTATAAGGGCAATTTAAATATGTGATGCCATCTGAAATTTCTGGCTCGTCGTCGGACGATGTAGCAATTTCGGAATTACTGACAAGCATTCGTTCGGTTGTTTTTCCGTACACAGACAAAACAAAATACAATGCACGACTCGCACAAGCCCCCCCGATGAAAAGTGTGTTTGAAATGTGAAAAATCCTCATTTGAAATTTGAAAACCCTGATTTGAAAAACCCCAATTTAAAACCCCAATTTGAAAACCCTCAATTTGAAACCCGCTGGCTTCGGGCGTTTGGAACCAAACTTTTGTAGCTTTCTCGCTCTCTCCCTCTCTCCCTCTCTCCCTCTCTCCCTCTCTCCCTCTCTCCCTCTCTTCTTCTCTCCCTCTCTCCCTCTCTCCCTCTCTTCTTCTCTCCCTCTCTCCCTCTCTTCTTCTCTCCCTCTCTCCCTCTCTTCTTCTCTCCCTCTCTCCCTCTCTTCCTCTCTCCCTCTCTTCTTCTCTCCCTCTCTCCCTCTCTCCCTCTCTT
>CATOSE010000394.1:0-23708 GCA_951812265.1 Taphrorychus bicolor | reverse complement strand
CCTACGCAGCAGCCTCCGCATCAAATCGATCCTCTCGAGATCGCCCTCCCGCGACGAGGTGAGGGCCACCAGGGATACACGCACCACGTAATAGTCCGGGCCCTCCTGCACGTATCCACCGACTATCGGCTGGATGATGCGGAACCCAACGCTTCGCCAGTACTCCCTCACGATGCTGGCGAGCGGGACGGCACCGGCTCCCTTCGACACTCCCACGGCGCACACATAGCGCTGATGCTTCGTCTTCGAGTGCTCCAGCATGCCCTCCACGTACTCGTCGCCCTCTGGCTGCCCGTCTTCGCCGATCCGCCTCAGGATCGTGAGATGGTTCGCCAGTAAGCCGTGGAAATCGCCGCCCGAGACCACCTCACCGACACGGAGCCCAAGCATGACCTCCGCGGCGAACTCAAGCTGCTTCCGTGCCCTCACCTTCTCTCCCTTGTGGAAATTAGGGATAACGGTCTCGTGGGCTGCCCGGATCATCCGCCACGTGATCGCGGTCCTCGGCTGCGCCTCCTCCCCGTGTGACTCACGCAGGTCTGCGTACAGGGCCTTCACCGACGGCAGTCGAGTCAGATCCTGGCGACCTGTCTTGACCATCACTGAGCCGGCCACTCTGTACAACGAATCCAGGGAGAGAGCTCGTGATGCCGACGAGACTAACCAGTTCATCATCATCTTAAACACCTCCCCATCGTCGCTCGGTCGCACCGTGCCTGTCAGACTCCCCACCGATGCGACGAATTCGTTCTCCAGCCTGAGATAGTCGGAATACGAACCGCCCGTGGCCTCGGCCCCAGTCGACAACTCCAGTAGACACGTCTGTTCAGCGACCTGTCTCGCCTCCGGTGTCGCACTCGCGGGATCGGCCCCTGGGGCCAACTTCCTGAGCCGACAATCTGCGCACGTGAAGCATCCTAGCGATGCGTGGCCTCGCGTCAGCTGGGCGCACCGCTGGCCGTGCAGCCTCGCTGGACATGGCACTCCTCCCACGCTCCCGAGGCAGACCATCGGCACCTCATCGACGACTGCGCACCTTCCCTCCACGCATGCTCGCATCCGTAGACGCCGCGGCTCGCCCACGCGCTCCCTCAGCTGGACTCGCCGCTGTTCCGAGCCCGTGCGAACCAGGGCTGTGTCCAGCTGCGCAGCGCTCGTCAACGCGGCCGGGGCACCCTCAAGACACGGCTGGCACACCATCGCATCAGCCGAGGTCTCAGCGCCCTCCTGCCTCGCACGATCCGCTGCAGCCTCGGCCTCCATCGCCCGCCGCGCGAGATCGAGGCACGCCCGCGAGTTATGGATCATCCCTACGCCTCCAGGCGTGATGCCTGTCGCCGTCGTGCGCGGGCCGAACTGCTCTCCACAACCGGCGCATCGCATGCCCGCATACCCGCCGCGCACGATTGGCTGTCCCGAGACTGACCTCGCACTCGCCCGTGGTCGGCGCGAAGGAGGTGTCGAGGCTCGTCGCTGCTGGCCAACGTCGCCCGGAGAGCCCGTCGCCGAGGCGTCGTCCCTGGCTCGCAAGCCGCTCACCGGTGTGCTGGACTCCGCCGTCTGCGACTCCCCGTCGTCACCATCATCCGGCTCCGCGGGCTGCCCCGCCTCTGCGACTGCCAGCTCCGCGATCGCATCGTCCATCCTCTCTCTCTCTGTCTCCGTCAGCAGGCTCCGCGAGATCAGACCGCGTCGCCTCGCGATCTCCAGCTCAGCTCGCTCGAAATCGAACTGGATACGACTCGCGCTCGCGGAATCCCGAGACCGCTCTCTGACTCCCTGCGACGAAAACTCATCCGCCAGCCACACGGAGCTCACGACGGGTCTGAAGGGAACGTCAGTCGTAGCGGAACCTTCCGAGACGTAGCTGCCGCCACGAGCCCCTGCAGGTCCCTTCTCCAGCAAGAAAAGGGTGGACCTCGCACCCGGGCGCCGCGTGGCTCGTCGTAACCAGGCGCACTCGGGAGACCCTGTGCCGTCGAAGGGCTTCACCACCAGGTAGAGTGTGCCAGCATCACGCTCCCCTTCCTGGACATCCGGCGCCGTCTCCTGGAGCGGAGAGTAGAGCAGAGATCCCACTGGCAAAGGAGCAGATCGGCTCACTGCCAACCGACGCGCGTCTGACGTCAGCTCGCTCGTGTCGCCGCGGCCCAGGTCCACCAGCGTGGTCAGAGGGAGAGTCGTGCCTGACATACGAGGGAAAGCGAATATTCCTGTGGGCCGTCGAGCGGTCACAGTCACCCACGCCCCCTGGCGGCTCTCCTCAAGATGGCGTGAGCCCATCCCGAGGCGTCCAACGCAGCTAAGGTGTCGCGTGAGCGGCCACCACGCGGCGGAGGGAGCCCACGGCACGACGATGACTCCACTCGGGCACGTCGCCGCGTCTGTCGTGAGCCTCTCGCCGACCCGAGCCAATGCCGTCGCCACCGTCGCGAACGAGGGGTGCAACCATAGTCTCGGCGGCCCGCCACCAGCCTCCCCCGCGCTGAACGACCTCTCCGCCCCCAGCATCTCGGAGAACGGACCGAAGCGAGCCTCCCAGCTCTTAAACTCGTCCCTCCTGAACCGGACTCGCGGCTCCTCCGGCATGACGCCTCGGCTCGTCTGGTCCGGCCGCACGAGCAAGCGGCCCGGGGTATGGACCGGTCGTAAGGTCAGATCGAAACGAGCCGCGTGGTCCGCCAACCGTCGGACGAGCTCCTGCATCTCGAACGACTTACTGAAGAGGTTCGTCGTCGCTCCGACCGAGGCGGTATTGTCGATGTCAATCAACAGCGTACAATGAGGCAGCCGGTGACCCCACCGCTCCACCAGCCGCTCGACCCCCAGCAACTCGCGAAAGTTGATGGGTCGCCGTCGCTCAGCCCGTGTGAAGTGCAGGACCATCTCCTCCCGTGCGCCGTCGACCCACGCCAACTCGCCGCAGGCCAGGTCGCTCGCGTCCGTGCCCATCACGGCCGCCACCCCGGCCGGCTCGTTGCGCATCGGCCGACAGTTAGCCGACGCCAATGCGCTGCGCCACCACGACAGATCTCGCCAGAACCCAGGCGTCAGCTCGATTTTCTGCCACGGCTCCTGGGTCTGCAGATACCGGACTCGCCCTCGCGCCCAGTCGACCTGGAGCCCTCTGAACTGCGCGAGCATGGACTGCATGAACGTGCGCCCGCTCGGGATCACGTCGCTGCAGAACACCAAGAGGCCCAAGAGGGACGCCAGCCGCCTGGGCTCGACCCGCGACACCGCCCCCGAGACTGACTCCCTCGACGATGGTCGCTCAGCCATCCACGACTCAATCAAGGCCTCGAGTGCCGACTGTCGCCCCTTCGTGAGCGTCACCACCTGGAGGCCTCGCTCCGGGAGATTCACGAGGAGCATGCCTAGGAAATCCATGACTCGCGCCGGACCTCGCCGCTTATGCCGAGCCCAGTGTATGCCTAGCTCGTCCATCATCTGCTCGAACGCATCCATCGCCACCCGCGTCGCCCCCTCATCGTCGCCGACGATCAAGAAATCATCGACGAAGACGAAGATGTGCACACCCTGCGAGACGAGCCGGCCTCTCAACCTCTGAGCCAGAGCCTCGGTGAACGTACAGAAAATCAGGGGCGAGAGCGAATAGCCGAACGGCAAGCTCGTGCACCAAAGGAGACGCCCGGTCGCCGGATGCCGAACCATCAGGAAGGGACGACTACTCTGTGCCACCGGTACGGCCCAAAACCCGTCGCGCAGATCATACTTCGCAAACCTCGAGCCGGGCTTCACCACCCCCGCCGCCTCCCAGAAGGTGGTCAACGTGAACGGCTTCCCTCCAACCCGGTGGTTAGTGAAACGAGAGTAATCCTGCGCAGCTCGCCACTTATCCGCAGACTGGTGTACGATGGTCCATGGGTGGGCCGGTGCCTGGCTCAAAGCCCCGTCGACCAACTCGGCCGGGACGGGCTCGAGATGCCCGACCAGCAGAGCCCGGTCACACTCCGCGACCCCCTGTGCGAAATGCTCGGCGTCACGGAAGGCATACTGCCCTTCCTCCACACGGAAGATGTGCTCAGCGCCGTGCTCATCAAAGAAGCGACCTGGCACTCGCTCGGCATCCGCGGCTCCAGGAGATCGCGTCCTCGACCCCCCCGGATCCTCACCGAGCTCCGGCTCGAACACTGATATCTCCGCCCCGACTGTGACCAGGCGCTCCACCTGGGCTGGGAACCCCTGCCCCACAAAGCGCTCCGGATCTAGCCGCGGGTAAGGCGTGTGTGCGACGGCCCGCTTCCACGCCTTCGGCACCTCGCCGACCCCCGACTCAATCGGATCCATCTCGCCCAGGAGCTCGGCCTGACGCACATGCACACCGGCCCTGCAGCGCCGCTCTCCCACAGCCACGGCGACGGCCCGCGTCCGACCCGAGAGTAACTCGCTCGCAGGGGCGCCGTCGACGCTCGTACGCCCCCCGAGCTCGAGAACATGATCGACACGAGTGACGTCCTCGAGCCGACCAATAAACTCCTCCAGCGCACTCGCCTCCAGCAGCACCAAAGCCCGCGTATCTGCTGCCACGGCACACGCCTGCGCCAGAGCATCTACGATGTCCCGGTCCAGATCAGACCCCAGCATCAGGAATGTATGGTGTCCCGCCAGCCTGTCCACAAGATCCGTCGCATCGAGCTCGCCCACCGGCTGCAGCTCCCGCCACAGTGCTGCCACCGAAAGCGGGCAGAGGGTCTGCTGGCACGCCCCGGCGAAGGTCAAATCCAACTCGCGAATGGCCCGGCGGGTGACACTCCAATCCCAAATCGGCGAAACACCAGAGATCCCATCGGCACTGCACGAAGCGTCACAGTCCTCCGACGAAGGCTCCGACACGACCCCCGCCGGCACCAGCTCAAGACCCTGCCGCGACGACTCGCCGCCAGCTCCGCGCAGCAGGTGCGCCATCTCTCGCCGCGTCTTCGGCCCCAAGAGCCTCGCCTGCGTGAAGATCCGAGCTTCGACCCCATACCGCTGGCGCAGGACGTACCGCACCATCTGACCGAAGAGATCTGACGCATACGCCGGCGGGATGGCCTTCGCGAGGTGGGAGAACGGCATGTGTCCCGGATCCACCCCCATAGCTCGCGCGTTCTCCGCTAGTGTGCTCTTCGTCGGTGCATCTCCCATTACCGCGAACAGCACCCCGTCGCAGCACGGCTGGCGCAGCCGCATCCCGAAGTGGTCGAGACGGGCGTGGCGGGCACGGCGCCCCAGACAACTGCGGCTCCGCAGCCGTGATCCGCCTGGTGCCAGCACCGTGTTCGCCTCCAGCGTGAGGCCCCCTCCCGCCTCGAACAGACGCGGCCTCTCAACCTGGAGGCCGTACTCCTGACCCCTCAGGGTGAGCGGAGATCGCAGCTCGCTCGACGCCCCCTGCACGTTTTCGATGATAAACGGCAGGCCTGTCTCCTCCAGCATCTCGCGCACCGCAGGTATCAGCTTCGGTGCACGCGAAGGCTCGCCCCCGAACGTCAGAGTCGTGAAACCCTCGCACGGCGGCGATGCCCAGATGCCAATCGGCCGTAACCGGCGTATCAGAGAGCGCAACGCATCGCGGTCCAGCGCATCCCCCATCCCGAACCATCGCTCCCCGAAACGAGCGCGGAAGTGGGGCTGGTCGTCGATGTCCACCCCATACGAAGCGCCTCCCACACGGACGGCACCCTCTGAGACGGCCCCGGCACAGCAGAACAAGTCCAGCCATAACGGCTGACGACCTGACTCGAGCCGCTGCAGCAGTAGCACACAGTCGCGATCCCACTGGGCTGACGCCTCGGCTAAGGCTCGCTGCTCGGCGAATTCGTCAGCCGTCGCCAGGTTCAGCCCGTAACAGCACCTGCAGGCGACCACTGGCCTCCACACGGCGGGCCATCGCGCCGACAGATCAGCCACCGTCCATCGCCCTCGAAGCCGCTCAAAGATGTGACATATGAATGTGGCCGCGGAGCTCTGCTGGAGCGTCCAGTGTCCTGGCGCTTCTCTACGTAAGCGCACGCTCGCGAGAGGTCGCTCCGCCGGGACGAAGCCTGTGACTGCCTTCGCTCGCTTCCCAGACTCCGACGTGGTCGAATCTGTCCCCTCCGAGTCTGAACCACAGAAGCCACGCTCGTCGTCGCGCGTCCTCGTGCACTCGTCAGAAGGACGTTCGAGGCCCGGAACCGCACTGCCGGCTGAAGAGCGTCGGTCCACCTCCTGGCCCATCCACCTGACCCAAACGGACTGCATACGCACCCAACGGAGGGCCCGCATCGCCCGGCTGAAGATGACCCGCAGCCCTAAGCCTCTCGTTTGGCGGCGCCTGTCTGGATCGACGCCCCCTCGCATGTGCGGCAGCCCGGTCTCACTCCTCGCCTGCACCGCCGAGAGGCCCGAAGCCGTGCCCTGTGCCACCAGACACGGACGCACGTCGGGTAAGGAACGGCAGTCACCAAGCTCGTCACCACGGCCTAGCGCACTGCCCTTAGAGCCCCAACTCGCTGAAGCTAGGGCTCCGTCGGCAACCCCATCAACCTGGGAGACCACACCTGCTGGGTCCTCGCACGTGTCACCACTCGACCCCACAGCTGCATCGCTCGACGCCTCTCGCGCGCCAGCGCCGTCTCCCCGATCCTCGGAGCAACCACTCAGGAAAACTCGGGCACCCGATGGAGCATCGCCGCTCGCGCCGGGAAAACCGGGGTTCACCAAGGTCTCCATCGCCGAAGACCCCCCGCCGACGCCAACCTCGCCGTTAGCGCCGGTATCTCCGACCTCAACCGTCAGAGATGACAAAAGATCGCTGTCTCCCGCAGCGAAACCAGAACGACTCGTGTCGGAGAATGTCTGGGTGGCCGTGCTCGTCAGCACCTCCAAGCAATCGCGCTCACCGACACACGTTCTGTCGGCTCTTCGGTCGTCACGCCCACATGGCGACGATGGCAGCGCCAACGGGGGGCACATCTCCGTTGGGGCGTCGGAAACTGAGGGGCACGTCTTCAGCTTCCCGCTTCGGTCCACTAATTGAACCGCTTCGCGAGCGGGGGGGCACATCTCCCGCGTCGCGGTGCGGATGTCCCTTGACCTCTCGCGTGGCATCGTCGAAGAGCGACATCGCCGCCGCCTCCGACCTCTCTCCACCCGACTGATCCTGGCACATCCCCCATCCCTGCCGTCTTCCTCTGCTGTGACGCCTCTCACACGTACACAGCTCGGCCGACGGTTGACCTCGGCCCAACCCGAGCCACCCCTAGGAGAAGCGGAGGGCTCGGACCGGGCGGAGTCTCTGAGCCGTCACTCGGACGCGCCTTCCCGGGCAGCTGCTGCATCCGCCGCCTTATGCAACTTCAGCGCCTGAGACGCCGAACGGCACAACTTGGTAGGGTCGTCCATCATGGAGCAGTTGTCACGCCGACAAAAGGGGCACCTCTTCTTCGCCGACGCACCCCCCTGCGGGCTGCCCCCGGCCACGCCGCCACCTGCTGTGCCAGAATCGCTCCTCAGCACATCACGCAGCGCCGGTACCAGCTCCGGAAGCAAAGCCCCTACCAGCGGCCTCAAATCTGCACCAACGGCAGACGCGGAAGGCCCGATGCATGACCCTCCCGGATCAGAGAGAGTGTCATTTCTGAGAGCGGCCAAATCGGTCGTCACTATCGATCCGCACTGCACTGCCGGCACGAAACCTGACATGTTCGAGCTCGGCGAGCTCGAAGCTACCGAGGTCGCGGCCGACTGCATGCCCTGTTTGGCTCCTGCCACGGCAGATGCTACGCTCGTCTTCACCAACGCCGCAGTTGCCGCTGCCTGGCTGCGCACCCCGGAGGTGCTCGGCAACCCAAGTCCCCGATATTCGGTGAAGAAATAGAACTCCAAATATGCCTTGGTCGGTTCCCACAGACCCTCCGCATCCGCACGCGCACTCGTGACAAGGGTGACCAGACGAGTCGCTGCCTTCGGGAAGCCCACCACCTCAAGCTCCCGCTGTGCCGCCGAGAACCACAGAGCAAAGTCGGACTCCCTCTTGAGCGCGGTCTCGAGAGTCATCCGCTGAACCCGCGAATTCGAGGGTTTGTGCAACTTCCTGTACTCCTCTTGCCCCGGTATGTTGACCCCCACACCTCCATGCAGTGATGTGAGAGCTGCATGCTGCTCCCACCACCAAGCTGCTTGCATCTCTGTCGGGGCCTCATTCGTGAGTAGCCTGAATGCGACATGCGGGTTTACACACTGGGTGGTTTCATCACCTGCTGCGCTCGCTGACATATCCCGCTCGAGCGCTGCCGCGACAGTAGGTGTGAGAGTCACTCCGTGTGCCTCCAATGATGCCACTGCAGCTGCTGCATTGACCATGCGTCCAGCACCGCCCCGCGGTCCTGATCGCGCTCGCAACCATCGAACCAAGATAAGAAGCTCGGCTACATCCGACACTAAAGCTGCCGCACCATACGCGCGCCACTCATCTTCCCACGCGGATTCATCTGATGTGTCCACATCAAACGGCAGATCAGTGATGCCTCTCCCCCTTGCGACGAAGTAGTCGAGTAAAAGCTGACGCGTATCGGACCCGAGCGCGTAGCGATCGTGTTTGCCCCAAAGCACGGCTTTGAGGGCCTGGCTGGCGGCGCCGCCCAACGCGGTGACACTGCCCATGCGTGCCAAGCGAATCCACGCTCGATGGAGCGCGCGCCTCTCGAGCTCCCTCGCTCTCCCTTCGGTAACCCGGGGCCCCCCTTAAGTTAATCAAAGGGAGAAAAGAGGCCAATTAGGGTCCATGTACCCAAATTTTGGCCCCTCTTTTCTCTTTGACTAGGGCGAAGCCCATACTCTCCGGGGGCCCCTCTCTTCCCTTTTGCTCTCTAGCATTCACTCCTCTTGAATCAGACTCCCTTAGTCAGACCTCAGCAGAGCTGAGGCCAGTAAAAGTTCATGCCGGAGGAGCCGCGGGTGCGGTTTAGGCAGGACGAGTGTAAGTGTTGGGAGGCCCGCTTCGGTCCGTTCTCTGAGATGCTCGGGGCGGAGAGGTCGTTCAGCTCAGGGGAGGCGGTTGATGGCCCGCCGAGACTATGGTTGCACCCCTCGTTCGCGACGGTGGCGACGGCGCTAGCTCGGGTCGGCGAGAGGCTGACGACGGATACGGCGACGTGCCCGAGTGGAGTCATCGTGGTGCGGTGGGCTCCCTCTGCCGCGTGGTGGCCGCTCACGCGGCATCTTAGCTGTGTTGGACGCCTCGGGATAGGCTCCCGCCATCTCGAGGAGAGCCGCCAGGGAGCGTGGGTGACTGTGACCGCTCGACGGCCCACAGGCATATTCGCCTTCCCTCGTATGTCAGGCACGACTCTCCCCCTGACCACGCTGGTGGACCTGGGCCGCGGCGATGCGAGCGAGCTGACGTCAGACGCGCGGCGGCTGGCGGTGAGCCGATCAGCTCCGCTGCCCGTGGGCTCTTTGCTCTACTCCCCGCTTCAGGAGACCGCGTCGGACGTCCGGGAAGGGGAGCGCGACGCGGGCACACTCTACTTGGTGCTACGGCCCTTCGACGGGACAGGTTATCCCGAGTGCGCCTGGCTCCGACGGGTCACGCGGCGCCCGGGTTCGCGATCCACCATCTTCTCACTGGAGAAGGGGGCAGCGACAGCACATGGCGGCAGCTACGCTTCAGACGGATCATCCACGACTGCCGTACCCTTCAGACCCGTCGTGAGCTCCGTGTGGCTAGCGGATGAGTTTTCGTCGCAGGGAGTGCTAGAGCGATCTCGAGAGCCCGCGGACACGAGTCGGATTCAGTTCGACTTCGAGCGAGCTGAGCTGGAGATCGCGAGGCGACGTAGCCTGATCTCGCGGAGTCTGTTGACTGAGACAGAGAGGTCGAGGATGGACGCCGCGATCGCGGAGCTTACAGTCGCAGAGGCTGAACCGCCAGCGGCGGTGGCTGATGGCGACGACGGGGAGTCGCAGACGGCGGAGTCCAGCACACCGGTGAGCGGCTTGCGAGCCAGAGATGACGCCCCGGCGACGGATTCTCCGGGCGACGGTAGTCGGCAGCGACGGGGCTCTACGCCTCCCTCGCGCCGACCACGGGCGAGTGCGAGTTCGGTCTCGGGACAGCCAGTCGTGCGCGGCGGGTATGCGGGCATGCGATGCGCCGGTTGCGGAGAGCAATTCGGCCCGCGCTCGACGTCGACAGGCATCACGCCCGGAGGCGTAGGGATGATTCATAACTCGCGGGCGTGCCTCGATCTGGCGCGACGGGCGATGGAGGCCGAGGCAGCAGCGGATCGTGTGAGGCAGGAGGGCTCTGATGCCTCGGCTGATGCGGTGGTGTGCGAGCCGTGCTTTGAGGGGGCTCCGGCAGCGCTGACGGGCGCTACGCAGCTGGACACAGCGTTGGTCCGCACTGGATCGGAGCAGCGGCGAGTCCAGCTGAGAGAGCGCGTGGGTGAGCCGCGACGGCTTCGGATGCGAGCATGCGTGGAGGGCAGATGCGCTGTCGCGGACGAGGTGCCGATGGTCTGCCTCGGGAGCGTGGGAGGAGTGCCTTGTCCAGCGAGGCTGCACGGCCAGCGGTGCGCTCAGCTGACGCGGGGTCACGCAGCGCTAGGATGCTTTATGTGCGCGGACTGCCGGCTCAGGAAGTTGGCACCAGGTGCCGATCCCGCGAGCGCGACGCCGGAGGCAAGGCAGGTCGCTGAACAGACGTGCCTGCTGGAACTGTCGACCGGGGCCGAGGCCACGGGCGGATCGTACTCTGACTATCTCAGGCTGGAGAACGAATTCGTCGCGTCGGTGGGCAGTTTGACGGGCACGGTGCGACCGAGCGATGATGGGGAAGTGTTCAAGATGATGATGAATTGGCTAGTTTCGTCTGCGTCGAAAGCGCTCTTCCTGGATTCGTTGTATAGGGTGGCCGGATCCGTGATGGTCAAGACAGGTCGTCAGGATCTGACTCGACTGCCGTCGGTGAAGGCCCTGTACTCAGATTTGCGTGAGTCGCACGGGGAAGAGGCGCAGCCGAGGACGGCGATCACGCGGCGGATGATCCGGGCAGCCCACGAGACCGTGATTCCTAACCTCCATAAGGGAGAGAAGGTGAGGGCACGGAAGCAGCTCGAGTTCGCCGCGGAGGTCATGCTCGGGCTCCGCGTTGGTGAGGTGGTCTCGGGCGGCGATTAGCACGGCCTGCTAGCGAACCATCTCACGATCCTTAGGCGTCTGGGCGAAGACGGGCAGCCAGAGGGTGACGAGTACGTGGAGGGCATGCTGGAGCACTCGAAGACTAAGCACCAGCGTTACGTTTGCGCGCTGGGCTTGTCGCAGGGAGCCAGTGCCGTTCAGCTCGCCATCATCGTGAGGGCGTACTGGCGGAGTGTCGGCTTCCGCATCATCAGACCGATGGTCGGGGGCTACGTGCAGGAGGGCCCGGATTACTACGTGGTGCGCGTCTCCCTCGTGGCTCTCACCTCGTCGCGGGAGGGCGATCTCGAGAGGATCGACCTGATGCGGAGACTGCTGCTGAGGTCAGAGAGCGCCGAAGCTCGGAAGTGGGCCGAGTACTCGGCAGCGCGTGCGATGCAGAGGCTCGACGCAGACTCGCTCGAGCGGAAGTACGTGAACGTGGTGGGTGTGCCGTCAGATTCGACCGACCTAGGCATCGTCTGCGCGGACCAGACGACGGCTGGATTTGCGGATGGGGACAGAATATCCATCACGCCGGGACCGCTGGTGAGAGCTACGCACGGTGAGAAGCTAGGCTTCTCACACATGCCTCTGCAGGCCGGTTCGACGTACGGATCGTTACATGCTCTTTATGACCAGGCGTTCGTGATCGCGAATGCACACAGCCCGGACCCAGAGCTGAACCTGCGTGGTCTAGCATCGCCCTTGTGGGGACATCACTCTGCGCGTCGTGGCGCAGACACGATGGCTCGCGAGACGAGAGAGAAATCGGGGGCGACCGAGCGCATGGTCGACCTGACCTTCGGGTGGCTGGAAGCCTTCTACTCGAGGATCATGCAGATTCATTACGAGAGCCCTGCTGACAGAGTGGCTAAGTCGAGAGTCACCATGCTGGTGTGAGCCGTGCCGAGAGGCACGCGCGCTGCGGCGAGTGCTGGCCGAGGGGTTGGTACGGCTCGTACCACTGGTGTCGTGTGTGGCGGAACGGTGTGAGTCCCGCCACTAGCGTGCGCACTCAGTGTGGCAGAGTTAGTCCCCCGCTTTGTGATTTAGCAGTTCATATATTCTTGTATCAGACTCACTTTTACTGACCTCAGCTCTGCTGAGGTCTGACTAAGGGAGTCTGATTCAAGGGGAGTGAATGCTAGAGAGCAAAAGGGAAGAGAGGGGGCCCCGGAGAGTGTGGGCTTCGCCCTAGTCAAAGAAGTAAGAGAGGCCAATTTGGGTACATGGACCCTAATGGCCTATCTAACCTCTTTGATTAACTTAAAGGGGGCCCCGAGTTACCGAGGGGAGAGCGAGGGAGCTCGAGGGACGCGCGCTCCATCGAGCGGTGATTCGCTTGGCACCCACCCGCCCGCCCTGCCTGCGCTTAGATAAGGAGAACTGCTGACTATGTCCACCCTCGTACGCGGGGGTTGGTACGGCTCGTACCACTGGTGTCGTGTGTGGCGGAACGGTGTGAGTCCCGCCACTGGCTTGCGTACTCAGTGTGGCAGAGTTAGTCCCCCCCTTTATGATTTAGCAGTTCATATATTCTTGTATCAGACTCCGACTTGGCCGATGCCATTCTCAAACGCATCGCAAACGAAACGAGGAGCAAGCGGCATCGTGACAAAAGTCACGGCTTGGCTAGCGCTCTCCTGGTCATGCTGGCCACGGACGACTCGACAGCCTCCGCTCCCCTTTCGCAATGGGCGAGCACGGAGCTAAGCAAAGTAGTAAATTCTGGACTGCAAACCGATGACACCGCCGCACTGGACAACTTCATACAACTCTACGACGAGTACAACTCGCAGCTCAGTCACCCTGCCAACGACGAAGCCAAGGCTCAAGTCCTAATTACCGCAGTGCGCGCACTCGGCGACAACATCGAAATCAGACTCGACGGCAAAATGGACGCCGCTGCGGCCACTGGAGATTTGGAGAAAACACTGGATGTGCTCTACTCAGTACTGGGCGCACAGGAGTTCAAATCTGCTAGGGGCGCCAAGATGGTGACGCCTGATCCGCGTCGCATCACTGCGCCACGTCCCTACGAACCCCCAAAAGTCTGGGTCGAAGACGCACGATCTCTGCTCCATCTGCAAGGACAAGGATTTAAGCAAGGCTGACAAAGACCGCAAACACCGCAGGCCCAACTGCCCCTTGAGAGAAGTCCCTGCTGCGGCGCCGGCCGAGGCCCGCGACCTTCGGAAAAACCGGACAAACGGCGCCGAGGCAGCGCCCGCGCTGGCACCGGCGACACCTCCGGCGACGACGACTCGGAACACGCATACTCGGACGAACCGGTAGAGATCGAGGCGGCTGAGCTCGCCATCTCCAACCTGATCTCGTCAGGTAGCGCAGGCTCCATCGACGTTGCTCAAGTCGGCGCTACTGGGCACGCTTCCGGGCACGTGAAGTCCGGCGGACGCGCGCAACGGACCTCGAAGGCGGGCGCAGGTGTGTCGGCGCCAACCACGCCTTCTGCGACTACGCCGCACAAACTCGTGCTCTCACTCACTCCGCAGTCACCGATGAAGGATTTCCGCACTGTCAACGAACAGCTCGGCTCCCAGGTCAGTGTGAACAGCGGCGGACCGCGCGCGCGCACCCGCCACGACGTACTCGACGACCTGCGCGACGAAGTGGGGCTCGCTCGGCTCGAGCGAACGGAGCCCAAACCACCTGCGTCTGCAAGTCGTGTGCCGATGGGGCTGCCAGTATACAACCCATCTCCCGGACCTGAGCTCGCGCAACTCTGTGACGAGGCGAGCGATGCCAGTTCGACAGGGCAGGCTGACGCGACTGGCGCTGTCGCAGCGAGCGTTGAGGATGCCCCTGACGTTCGCAAATACGACCCCGGTGGCACACTCGTCGCGACTGGCGCTGTCGCAGCGAGCGTTGAGGACGTCCCTGACGTTCGCAAGTGCGACCCCGGTGGCCCACTCGTGTGCGGTGTGCATCTCTCTCAGGGACCTCCACTGCTGGCGACTCTCCGTGAGGCCGACGGCAAGGGTGGCATGCGGCTATCGCACGAATTCGACTGCGGGGGGGGGGCTGTAGCTGCCCGCTGCGCAGTATCCGGGCCAGCGCCAACTCACAAGCCCCCTGCAGCTTCCATCTGGCTGGGCGAAGTGCGAGGAACCAACGGCGACTGTATGTGGGTTACAGTCGGAAGGACGACTATGGGCGGAGTAGGATTTAACCTTCAAAAGTAGGATTCTTTTAAAAATACCACTAAAACCACAGAATCATCACATAATGGTCTTACATGGTAGTGTACCAAGTCTGGAGGTCTGGCGCACATCCTATACCAAACCACCCTAATGCTGTCGGGTCGCGGTCGAGCGCGTACGGCCAGCTCGCGCAGGCATCGGATCAGCAGCAGGTCTCATCAAGGCCAACACTCCCTCAGCTGCTGCTTAAGCTGTCAAGGTCGTTCCACGAGGGTGACGCTCACCAGTAAACTTGGCATCATGAGTGAACCCGTCTGCGCGGTCAGCTTCTAGACAACGCACTACGTATCCGCGATGCCAAGCCGGGGTTCGCTCCTTGCCGAACTTGGACCACAAGAAGAAGTCTGCGATTGGGCTGCCCTCCTCCCACGCACATGCGACAAAGTCATCAGGAATGGAGCGGGCGGGTCTTCCTCTTCATCATCTTCATCATCTTCATCTGGCTCATCATTTCGTGCGGCACGCGCAGCCGTTGGTGCAGCACACACAGCCGCATGTGATGCGGGGATAGACTGCGGCATCGCATACTCATCAGGACGGATGCGCGCCAGTTGTTGCAGTGATTCCTCACTGATACGAAGGGGTTTCCCCTCTATTGATGAGTCGGTGAACATTTGGAGACTGTATACGACAACATGAGCACGACCTACTGCAGAGTGGCGTATGAACTTTGTGCCTGACTTTTTGTCCAAACGGTTGTACGTTGGGTTCTCCTTTCTCTGAAACGTCCCCCATAGACCTGGAATACCCGGTTGCGGTGTATGGCTGTACTCAACTGTTGTGAATTTCATCTCCTTCTCTGTGGCCTGTGTCGCGTGACATTGGAGACTAGCTTAGGTGTAGCAGACTCTATTCCAGTGCGCTGTCTTAGCTAGAAAGTAGCCTGCACCAGTCTCCTCTAGGGAGATTTCTTGTTTTAATAGTTCTCAAGTGATTCCTCTTGGAGCTCCCAAGGGCGCGCGCGCTTCCCGTGCGCGCCATCCGCTAGCCCACCCCGTGGGCTCGGGATCACGAAACTGGTAGCACCTCGGTCGCCTCAGGGCCTCCCCAACACGCCCACTCCACGTGGCGTGCAATCTACATCCACTTATGCCTCCCCTGTCCAATGAGGAGGCCAAGAAACTTGCCGTCTTCCGTTACATCAAAGGTGACAATGGCAATCCCCGCAACGATGGAAACCCCCTGATGAAGGGACGGTGGATAGATCATTGCGAGGAATACGTGGGTAACACGGAGCATAGCCTCCTGACGCTTGTCTCGCAAGGTGTCATTCTTACAAGGGAAGGTACAATTTGCTCATCGTTTGAGCATGCCTCAGACATTGTTCATGGTTATCACCAACGCAAGAGCTGGAGCGACCCAGCTCCTCTTATGTACGTGCGAACTCCGGAGATTCTAGCCCACAGGCTTGCTGTCTCAGCCGGTGTACCTTTGCCGGACTTCGATCAACAAACACTTCCACCTCGCTACATCATCTCTCCACCGCATCTCATCGAAACCTCCAGCCGTTTGTGCAACCTCATCATAGCAACGTGCACAATCGAAACCTCGCGCAATACCATGCGCAAGAAGTGCAACCGAGACGGTTTGGAACTGATCAAGTCGGAGTACGCATCCGTGCGACGTTACCTTGATAAGAAAGCATGCGAGGCCATCGCCCTCGCCATGGATGGTTTCATCCGTTTGGGGCTCGTCGAGCTCTCTCAATCTTGCTTCGCTGAATTGCGCGGCGACTTCGAGGGTTGGAACAAGGTTCAAGAGACTGATCGCAAGATGTCGGATGCCCTCATTTGCGGCAAGTACGTTCAACTCATGGAGCGTCATCTAAGTGATGCTGAGTACCTCAGATTCGAGGGTCTTCTAGACAAGAGGTCCGCCCATGGCGACCTCGAACTCGTGTCGGAATGTATTGACGTCACGTTGGCACGCTTCACTTCTCAATCCATGGTTGACTCCTACCTCTCTGGCAAAGCCTTCAACGTCAGGAAGGGAGACACCATCAAACCTGGAGGTGACGGCAGTGACCACAAAACTGTGGATCAACGCATCGCGAATGGTGAGTCACCGCCCGGGCCATGCCCTTTCCCGGGATGCCACGGAAACCATTGGCTCAAACATTGCGAGAAACGAATTGCCAAGGAAGCGAAGGCCAAGGCCAAAAAGATTGCGAACGCTTCCAAGCAAGCCAAGGCAAAATCCACAGACGACAACGAGACTCAGCCTGGCCATGCCCGCTTTGCCGTTTTCTGTGACCCAGATGATGGAATGGAGCCAACTGCCCTCGACACGTCACAACTCTTTAGCGGCGCTGCGGGTGAGCAACGCTCGGTCTCTTTCGGCGCCGCGAGCGACGGCGCGCACGGGTCAGCTCGCTTGGTCACGACGCATGCCTCGCGCGCGCAGGATGGTTTTCGCATCGACCCCTCAAATCACCATAACCCCGCCCCAATTGTCGACGAAGCTGCGACGGATCCAGATCTTCACCTCGTCGAGACGCTACTCGGCAATTGCGACACTGCCTTCGTCGCTCGAGTCTCCTCCTTCCACACTGATCGCGTCGCGCTTTCTGAGGCGCTCTCTTCACTTTCCAGCGAGTATCTCGCAAAATCTGACCCGTCTGGACTTTCTGAATGTGTTTCTGTCATCTCGTCGTTGTTGCCGAAGAGTGAGTCGCTCGCGGACGTTCTTGATGGTTTTTTCGAAAACAATGATTCCTCTCGCGGCACAGCTTTCTCGGGTGTCGAAGAGGACCCTCCACTTTCGAAAGCGATGCGCCTTTTCCTGCCGTCAAACGGTCAAACCTTCTCGCCTCAGATCGACATCATGATTCCGCAACAGTTCTCACTCGCTTGCTCGTGTCTGCGTGAGATCATTACTCACCTGGAGCAGGTCGAGACGGACGCTATCGTCGACCCAGCGACGACACTCCTCTACAGTCGCGACGCTCCTGCGGGTATCACTCTCGTGCAGCTCGTGTCATCCGCCGTTTGCCATGGTCTCGCCATGGGAAGCTCCCCGTCATCGATTTCGTCGTCCATCCGCACGTCCAGCTATCGCGCGATCAGCGCCTTGTCGACACCGAGTGATGGTGACGCTGACGACGCGGAATGGATTAGCGACCGAGAGTCGCGATGGGGGGACGGGAGCGAAGACGGAGAACACCAGCCTGATGAATTGGCAGATGCCACGTCATCGCCACCCTCTGCCACGTCATCACCCCAGATCGCTGTCGCCAGCGCCCAGGCTGCCGGCGACGTGCGTGTTCGGTGGGAACGCATTGCACGGCTCGAGATCGCCCGTGCCATTCGCTTGGGTGTACCTCAAGAAGACGCACGCGGGGTTTTGCCGCAGTGTACAGTGAGCTCGCCGATGTGGCCGCCGATCCTTCCACCCTCGCTGACCTACAGTCGAAGCTTCGCTCCGACGTAGCGGAATTCCAGGCGCTCACCCAAGCGAGAATCAGAGAAGTGCCTCCGCGGTCGCGAAGGGCATCACGTGCGCGACCGGAGCCAAGCGATTCCGAGTGCTCGCGCCGATCTCGCGATGTTGACTCTTCCGATTCTTCTGATAGCCGCCTCTGTCCCAACCGCCCTCGTCGCCGGCTCACGGCGTCTGCCACGCGCGGCACCGAAGCGGGCCACGTTCTCGGGCCGATCGCGGCCGCGTTGGGACTTGTGATTTGCGTCGCCCTTGCGTGCGGTGCGCCCATCACACATCATAGTCTGCCTACATGGATCACAGATTCGTTTGCCGTGGCTACTACCGCTGCCGTCGCCGCCTGTCTGTCAATGTTTTTGTTCGGCTCCTTCAGCGTGTCGCTGACGCTCACACTACGCGTCGCGCAGGCGTTCAGCTCTCTGTCGGTTTCAACCCGTGACCCTCGCGGTCACTTCGCTGGACCTGCAGGTACATCGCGTAGCTTTTATCCCCACTTCAATCGATACCGTATGTCGATGGCCGACATTGAGACCTGTATCCTACAAAGCCTATTGCTCAGTCCATCAGCATTGCTTGTGGCCGGCTTTTGGCTGCCTTACCTTCTATTCCATTGGTTGGTGAACGCGTACTTCAGGGTTGGATGCTTGGCGCTGCAGGTGGAAGAACCATTCACCTCCGCCTCGTTGTTCAGCCGCTCCCACAGTGCGCCGATTCATACATCGACTGTCCGACCGTTCACAGAAGCAATGGATGCAGCCTCAGCGAGTGCCAGCGACGCAGCGTGCCAGCTGGGCACCATGTTCCGCGGCCGCGTCGCCCCCATCTCCTCGCGATGGTCAAATCTCACGGCAGCCAGCACTCGCCACATTTGTTGTTGGACCGTATGTCTTTGGGCATCTGCTGACCTCGCTTGTATAGCTTTGCCGAGTGCGAACGTTGCCACACTCACCGCGTCATGGACCATCGCGCGTGCCACCCTGCGCCACATCACGTTCCTTGGACTGAAACGTGTCTCGCGCGGAGCGACCCGCGCCGTCCAGTTGTGTGCCGAACACTGCGACTTCCGATGTTTTCGGTTCGATTCCCCGTTTGCTGCGTTTTCAGAGGTTTCTTGTCTGCGCCTCGCGTCGGCCCGCTGCGCTTGCGCACTCGCGGGCATCTTAGCTATCCTGATGCAGCCACCACGCGTTTGCTCCCAGCTTCCAGAACGTAGCCGCCACGCGGATCTGTTCACCGATACTCCAAAGAGGAAAGGCCGAGCTCTAGTCAGCCGACAAACCCAAAAGCGCAAGAGCAAACGCTCGCGTGGTCTATCCGTCTTCGCTTCGGCGTTGTCCCTCTGCATGGATAGCGGCTGCACGTGGCACGTGCATCACGACGTGGCAGATCTGATTAACGTACGCCCATGCAACGACACCGTCGAGGGAATCGACCGAAAGATCCACCGTTGCTCTTGTCAGGGGGATATGCCGATCGCCGCCCAAGATGCCGGCGGGGTGTGGAGGCAGCTTCTCATACGCAACGTTCGCTGCGTGCCCAGCATCCCCGACAGCCTTGTCTCCATCGACCAACTATGGGACGATAGCAAGACTGACGTCGTGTTTCGTGATGTACGCAGTGTCCTTCTCCCCGGCGAAGACACACCCTCTCGCAAGTTCCCATTTGCTAGGGAAGGCGGTCTAAGCCTTTGGCATGTGGTTGGCAACGCGCGAGATCCGGCGCGTCCATTCGATCACTCTCGTCACGCGCAGGCACTGACGGTGCACTCGGCCCGCTCGACCTCGCACGTGGCATCCTTGTCCACCGCTGCCGCTGTCGACCTCTTCCACCACCGACTTCACGCTGGTGCCGAGCGTCTCCGCCAACTACCTCGGATGACGGCTGACGCGCCCGAATGCCTTGTTCACGCGCGCCACGTCACTTGCGATGGCTGCACCACCGCGAACGCCGCGCGCTTACCGCACTCCGGCAGCCGATACTCTCCTTCCTATCCGGGGCGGCTGATACACGCCGACATTGCGGGACCGTTCATACCCTCATCGCACGGCCATTACAGGTACATCCTAGTCCTCGTCGACGACCACTCGCGCTTCAAGGCCGTGTATTTCCTGCGAAATAAATCAGAGCAGGCTCAACACGCGCGCGCATTCATCGCCAAAATGAACGCGCTACTCAACGCTGGAAAAGCCAAGCCAAGCCACATCGTAGGTTCTCTCCTCACCGATAACGCCGGAGAATTCCTTTCGCACGAGTTCGCCCGTTTCCTCGACTCGGAAAACATCGATCACACCACTTGCCCTCCATACGTGCATGAACTTAACGGAGTGGCCGAGAGGGCGATCCGCTCCATCATGGATAACGCTCGCGCCTTCCTCGAGGCCAGCAACGCGCCGAAATCGTTTTGGCACCACGCCGTCGGCCACGCCGTAGACTGCCTCAACCGCACTACCGGCCCACCCGACTCCGAGATGTCATCTTATCAATGCCTCACCTCGCAGGTCCCCAAGATAATGGGCCTCTTCCCGTTCGGGTGCAGAATGTATGCGGTCAAACCGCGCGCACAGTACTCAAAGACGGCTCTCGACGCTCGGGCCTGGAGTGGAATACACATCGGACGCGACCCCACCATCCCTGGATCTCTACTCGTCTGGGTTCCATCCGAGGGAAAGGTGGTCAGCACGTCTGATGTCTATGTCGATGAAACACTAATGCCATGGCTGCCTGAAGGTCGCCAACGTGTGCACGTGCCCATCCCGCACGCCGCGCACATATCCGCCGACCAACCGCCAGGCGTACCGTCGCCGCCGGAGCCTGACAGCGAGCCCGTGCTCCCCGTGTCACCTGACCTACCATCCGAACTCTCCCTTGACGCCATATTCCACCGTGTTACGCGCCGCGCCGCACCCCGCGGCATGCGCTCTCGCACTGTGCTTGTGCTCTTCTCAGGCTCGTACAGCCGCCCCGACGGCCTTGCTGCATTCCTCGCACGTTACGGGCTCTCCTGTGTCATGGTCGACAGCGATGCAGCGAATGGGGGGGACGAGGCTGACGACATCCTTCGCGACAGCTTCTACGAATCCTTGCTACAGCGCTGCCACGCAGGTGAGTTCTTCGCTGTATTCGCGGCCCCACCGTGCTCCACGTTCTCAGTTGCCCGATTCTTCCGAAAGGACGACGGTTCACCCGGGGCCCCTCCAGTCCGTGACCGTGAACACATCCGGGGGTTCCCAGTACCGCCACCGGCACACGCTAAGGAACTCGCCACTGCTAACCGCATCGTACAGCGTACCGTAGCGGTACTCTTTTCCGCCCTCGGCTCTGGTGCCGAGTTCTGCTTGGAAAACCCCATCGATCGCGGTGACGACTCGACCCCGCACTTCATCGACGCACGACACGGACCTATATGGCTCATGCCCGAAATGCTCGCGCTCTCGTCGGTAGCCTCTACCGAATCGGTTTCATTCCCCTTTTGCGCATTCGGCGCCCCAGTCCAGAAGCTCACCACATTAATGGCTACCCCTCGTCTCGCGGCTCTCCTAAGGCCGCTGAGCTCGCTGCGTTGCACTCACGTCACCCACGCCAGCGACGTTGGCGGCTCTAAGGTCGACGGTACCTGGACCTCAGCCGCGCACGCGGCTTACCCCGCCGATCTAAACCTATACCTCGCACGTGTGCTCGCCTCGCTCGTCCTCCCAGTCGGCGAACTTAACCCGGACCGGCCTGTGCGCGTGGACAGTGCAACCGCAGAGGACGCAGGTAACGAGGGGGCGGACGACGCGCAGGACCCGCCTGCCAGGCCACCGCCATTGCCCGACGGCTTACCCGACCGCTCTCCAGAACCGCTCGACGCAGCCGTACCGCCACCCGTTGCCGCGGCCGAACCAGCACCGGCCGCATCGCCCCACTCCACTCGGCAGCGTTACCCTAGTCGGCTGGGCGGTGAGAGAGGCGTGACTGGGACCCCTGTGATGACGCGATCCAGAGCCAGAGCGGCCGGGGCGGCTCTGCTCATCCAGCGCGGCCCGCTCTCAGGTGCCTCCATCAAGTCAGGTACAGGGTGCATGCGTAAGGTCAGCTCGGTCTCAGCCGATCCTCGCAATCGTAAAGAGGCTCTCGCAGACGACTCCGCCGGCTGGACAGGCGCCGAGCAGCGTGAGATACAGAATCACACCGACGCCGGCTCCTGGAAATATATACCTCGCGATAAAGTTCCGCCCGGTCGTCGGCTAGTCCGCTTCACATGGGTGTACAAGAAGAAAAGGGATGGCTCCATGAAAGCGCGCCTCTGTGTGCAAGGCTGCTCGCAGATTCCAGGCGTAGACTTCCACCAAACGTTTTGCGGTACGCTTCGGTCTACATCGCTGCGCCTTCTAGCGTCCGTCGCGGCTCGATGTAACATGCGAATGCACCGATACGATTTTGTCGCTGCTTTCCTACAGGGTAGCCTGGAACCGGGAGAAGTTGTCTATTGCTATCCTCCCCCGGGCTACGAAGCTAACCACGTCGACAAAACCGGCCGCCCCATGGTGTGCGAAGTACAGAAGCCAATCTACGGTATGGCTCAGGCGGGTAGACGCTGGCAGCGGTCTCTGTATCCCTGGCTCCTAGAGTTCGGCTTCTGCCAAGCGCATGGGGACGCGAACGTCTTCCACATGAAGAGGGGGGGCGAACGGCTCATCCTAGGGTGTTACGTGGATGACCTCTTTACGCTCCACTCCCACGAGGGTGAGGGTACCTTATATTCTGAATTCGTTGCGGCCCTGTTTGACAGATGGAAGGTCGAGGACGAGGGGGAAGTGTCTGACTTGCTCAACGTAGAAATTGACCGTACCGGCGACAGCGTATACCTCCGCCAGACAAACTACATTGATAATCTTGTACAGCAGTACGCCCCCGATGGCGTTCCTGACTCCTTTAAGTCCACCGACGTGCCGGCCGACGAATCCCTGCCTCTGCTCGTCCAGCAGGCGCTCGAGTCGGAGGCCACTCCCGCCCCTTCTGACGTGCGCAGGTTTCAGGCCATCGTCGGGTCTCTGAACTACTGCGCCACGCACACAAGACCCGATGTCGCCCTAGCGGTCGGTTTGCTTTGTCGGGCCCTGACGCGCCCAACTCCTGCTCTCTACTCCGCGGCTCAGCGCGTTGTGTGGTACCTACACCGCCACCGCCACGTGGGTCTACGCTACGAGTCCAGCTCCGCGGCGCGATTGTCCGGTTACTCTGACTCGGACTGGGCCACCAGACACTCCACCTCAGGGTTCGTTTTTCAGTATTGTCGTGCCGCAGTCTCTTGGGCTACGAAGAAACAAGCCACCATCGCCCTTTCGTCTTGCGAAGCGGAGATAGTGGCCGCTTCGGAGGCGTCCAAGGAAGCAGTCTATCTTCGTACGTTCCTCTCCGAGCTCGGGCTAAGCCAGCCTGGGCCTGTATCTCTCGCGGTTGACAACCAATCAGCTATAAACGTGGCTTACAACCCAGAGCATCACTCGCGCGTTAAACACATCGAGCGTAGACACTTCTTCGTACGCGAGAAAGTCGAGAACCACGAGCTATGTGTGCCCTTCGTTAGGTCGGCCGACAACATGGCCGATTTCTTCACGAAGCCATTAGCCTCCAAAGCATTCTTTCGCTTGTGCGATGCCATCATGAATGTCCCTGCTTAGAACTGCGCTTCGCGCACGAGGGGGTGTCGCGTGACATTGGAGGCTAGCTTAGGTGTAGCAGACTCTATTCCAGTGCGCTGTCTTAGCTAGAAAGTAGCCTGTACCAGTCTCCTCTAGGGAGATTTCTTGTTTAAATAATTCTCAAGTGATTCCTCTTGGAGCTCCCAAGGGCGCGCGCGCTTCCCGTGCGCGCCATCCGCTAGCCCACCCC
>CATOSE010000391.1:0-26459 GCA_951812265.1 Taphrorychus bicolor | reverse complement strand
CACCGGTAAGTTCATTTGTGTTTTGTGGTTATGTTGTTACTCGGCTCTTAGACGTTAGCCATTAGCGTCGTTTGTAGGTGTAATCTATTATTAATCTTTAATCTAAAAAACTCAATAAATGGGAATAGTAGGTATGTATCAAAAATCATTTAAATATAAACATATTTGAATGTTTTGGTCTGCATAAAAATGCAGACGTATGCTGCGTAAAAATCGTGTACTTGTTTCCTTGAAAAATAATACGCCTATATGTGCTTATGTCATCTGGAGATGTGTCCTTGGAGATTCAAATTTCGCCATATTGTTTTTAGCATTTCTGCTTCCCCTCTACCCGAACAACCCGCAAGCCTCCAAGTATGCGGTTTGTATATCATGCCAAGTAAACAAATACCAATTTATGATTAACTCGCGGCGTCTATTTATTTACTCCATTGTCAATGGGTGCAATTCTAGGTGCAAAGTTTCATTAACATCAATACGAAAGATGAAAGGATTTCGACCATTTTAAAGTGATTCAACGCTTTCTGTAGCCTGAAGATAACGGAAATCGTGTTTTCAGAAACGTTGACTATACCCTACTACTGAATATTGACAATAATAAAATTAGTCTAATAGACGATCTTTGTGCTCATTTCTAAGCCTAACAAAAATGTTCCCATTTTCAATTTTTGTGATGAACTTATCTCAGACAAGAGTTTTAATTCCATGGCTTGTTGTGAGTTTTGTTTTATGAACAGAAGTTAAAATGCAGCAATTATTTTGAAGTAATATAATGTTATGGGCGCGGGGCCCTACACTCTCGCTTTATGCTTTAGGCGTCAGAAAAAAGCGGTTCATCTTCCCATCATCATGTCAATTACCCCCAAAGACTTCATCATTGCCCGCGTCGTAACCTCAATGATGTTTTTAGCGAAGTCGTACGTCCGTTGCGTGGCACATAAAAAACCTAAATACCCACGTTTAGGTAATAACAAAAAACGGTACTTATTCGGAATTTCTAAACTTGCCGTCCCGTCTCCGGAGGAGTTCCGTTTGTCGGTTTATTAATAATTTATTACGCTATCGTACAAGATCTATTCCGATTTGTAGTTTTTCACAACAGCTGCTGCGAACCATAAATCGGTGTTGTGTTTTGATTAGAAGGCGAACATGTAACGTTATACTTATGTGAAACCAGCTTCGAAAGTTATTAGGTTTGCGACATAGATTTCAACAAGTTTTAAAAATGTTTTTTCATGTGTGGCAACTTGGAAACTTACCACCTCTAATATTGCTTAAAACGGAAATCAAAATATAGTGGTAAGGAGAGTAGTTGCGCATGTTGCAAGGGAAATATTAAACTTCAATATCCTAAACGAAAACTAGTTGCATCTTATATAAAGAAATGTAAAGATAGAAAGTTGGGGTATAGACCTAAAAGAAATAGTCCTTGTCGAGATTAAACGAGAGGAAGAGGGCAGAAAAAGAGGAAGAATAAAAGACCAATGAGATGTTGTACAGAGCAGGAGCAGGCGACATCCACCGGCAATACTGCATGGCAGATGGCGCTCAGTTCGAGAGGCAGCCCATATTGCTCTGTACCTCGCTGGTCATCGGAACCAAAACGAAGTGAAACGAGTGTAGGAGGACACCAACTTGTCGATCAACCCATCTGCATACTCATACTAGTTTCGGGGTCTAACCCTCAACCGTACAGCCTTGGCTGGTCGACAAATTGGGGACCGTGATTCGGAGGCTTACAGCCTGAAATGTACGGAGTACCGGTGAGATGTTGCACAGATCAGGAGCAGGCGACATCCACCAGCGTATTTTAGATCCAAGACTGCATGGCAGATGGCTCTCAGTTCGAGAAGCAGCCCATATTGCTCTGTACCTCGCTGGTCATCGGAACCAGAACGAAGTGAAACGAGTGTAGGTGGTCACCAACTTGTCGATCAAAATCGAATGTTGTCGAATAAAAAAATAAGACATTGAAAACTGACACTGAAGAAATAAAAGAGGCGAAAAAAGAAAGGAATTTCAAAAGAGGAGAAAAAGTAATCACTCACACTTAAACCTCACCAAGTGTTAGAAGTAAGCTAGAAGGCGACACTATCATGAAACACGACACCATCGTTGCTTTTGAAGCACTCGATATTGAAATAGAAATTTCGCTAGGAATCAGTGATCACAAGGAAAAACCTAAAAAGAAACCCATCATACATAAAGGCAAGCCAAGGAATCTAATTTCTGCTTATCAGGTTCAGGAATAAGAAATTAGCCCTTTATAGCCAGTTTAGTTGAAAGAAGTGAAATAGAACTTTTTCAGGTTACTTTTGTTTCTAGGTTTTTGGAGTCTTGCCAAAGAATTCTGCAGTAACAAATAAAGAAACCGCAGTTGAAAAAGTCATGGTAGAAAAAAGGAAGACAAAAAGTAGTCTAACAGAGGAAGAAACCACTGAAGAAGTGCCAGAGAAGGCGGAAGACGGATGCAAAAAAAATTGGGCCCCATAACCGAAACCTTAGGCAGAGATCCCTGAAGACTCCGGTGAGATTCCAGAGGAAATTCAACCAGATATTGCTTAGAATTTAGTAACAGAAATAAAAGAAACATATCAAAAGCTTTCCAAGTTCAAAAAAAGGAAAAAAAGACATTAACAGGCCAAGACATTTTACCGAGAAAAGGAGGGTGTTGGATTGAATAAGATAACCCTTTACCGAAGAAAAGTAGGGTGTTGACTTGAATAAGATAACCACAAAAACTTGAGGGTCCAACGAAACCTTAATGACTCTAGGAGGAGAAGGAGAAGTCATGCTAAAGAATAAAAAAGAACCAAAGTACTCTAACAGAGGAAGAGACCACTGAAGAAGTGCCAGAAACGGCGGAACACGGTTACAAAAAAAGCTACAACTGTAGTAAAAACAAAATAAAAATAGCGCCCCAAAACCGAAACCTTAGGCAGATATCCCTGAAGAGGCCGGTGAGATTCCAGAGGAAATTCAACCATATATTGCTAAAAATTTACTAACACAAATAAAAGAAACGTCTGAAAAGTTTTCCAAGCTCAAAAGAAGAGAAAGAAACAGACCAGTGATATCTTACCGAAGAACAGGAGGATGTTGGCTTGAATAAGATAACCACAAAATTAAGTGAAACATCTTGGACTTCCATTGTCTTTATTGAGTTTTTTACACGACGTTTCGAGCAGTGGAATCTCTGCTCGTTTTCAAGTGAAACGTTTCAGTTTCAGTTTAGTCCAAGATGTTTCACTTAATATTACCTCATTGTCTACCACCTTTACACAAACATAACCACAAAACTTGAGGGACCAACAAAACCTTAATGGCTCTAGGAGGAGAAGGAGATGCCTGAAAATAAAAGTAAAGAAAATAAACTCAAGCCTGAATAGACTCCCGAAGACAAGAAACCCTTGCTTGAAAACTTTAATAAAACTGAAGATGAGGAGGGACCGCGAGTCTTACTAGTAAAGAGCAAGAAAAACCGCAGCTAGAACCGTTCGGGAAACATGGTGAAGGCTCTAATCCTGAATTTACTAAGCCCATAGGGATAGCAGTGTTGAGGATATAAAGAAGAACAATAAAAAACTAATGAAACCCGAGGCTTTGAGTTTGAGGCTGAGGAGCCGAATTGTCCATGTTGAGTTCCCTCCATTATGTGAAGCCAATTAAGTATTTCTCGTAGTACCTTACAAGCGGCTCTCAATGATATCCAAAAACATTAAAAAGGTTACAAATCTGCAAGCCCAATAAGAAGGTGTCTGAGTTGAAAATCTACAAAAGCTGGATGAAGAACTCAAATAGGGTAACACATCTTAAGTATATATTTTTTCTTTTTGAACTGCGGCCTCTTCAGTGTTCCTAGATAAAATACCATTACCGTTGACCGCTTCTAAGGTACTCACAAGAAATAATTGTCTAGATGCTCTTCAGTGTCAAACCCAAAGCTTAACATTTCTGTGCTCGCTTCTAATTTCTTTCTCTTTGTACTCTCAACAGATACTCTGAGCGTTTTATAAATGCAGATTTGGAGCCTTCGTCTTCTTCAGGTTTTTCGAGTTGTTTTGGCTGCGGATTTTTCACCTCTTCACTTACAATGTGCCTTATCTTTAAATTTTCTTGTGTTTTTCAAGCAAGAGTCCTGGATAAAATACCATTATCATTATCCTCTTCTTTGCATATGGAATTGGTTCTTCTTCTCCCCAGGTTTCTAGGGTATCTTTTTAACGCAACACCTTCCTTTCCTTCGGCCTGTTTAGAAACTTCTCCTTTTCCAATCTTAAACTCCTCCTTTCTTTTTCAAGAAGAAAAACCGTTGAAAGTCGATGAGGCGTTCAAATATCAGCTTAACCCTAAGAAAGAACTGCTGAACCTATCACAATCAAGATTACCAAAAAGAAGAGACAACCAGAGAAGATGCCAAAAAGGTTGTATTCAAGAAACGCAGAGAGGAAGAAGCTTGGACAAACTATTAAAATTAAACCCATTAAATTGAGAAACTACAATAAAAATACTTCTGGAAAGAGACCGAAAGCCTGTGTTAAGGGCACAGACTTTGAATCATTTGGATTACGTGACGACAAGGAAAAACCTGTAAAGCAAAAAGAAGAAAACAGAGCCGGAAAAACAGAGAAACCGGTACCTGACCGAGAAAATAACCATCGAGTTTTGAGATCTAGACAAACGAAAGAAGCATGAAATGAACGCTTTCGTGTAATTTTTTTAGCATGGTTCTCAGGAATCAATAAAACAATTGAATCGAACGGAAACAGAATTGGATTAGGACTAACAGATGTAATGGTTTTGCAGGTTTAGGACCAATAAAACTCCCTTGTCGTTTGAATAAAGGCCAACGTTTCGACGTTTAATTTACGTCTTCTTCAGGGCTATATATTGACGTATATATGACTGATATATTGACGTCATTCTTTGTCACCGAGTATAGCCCTGAAGAAGACGTAAATTAAACGTCGAAACGTTGGCCTTTATTCAAACGACAAGGGAGTTTTATTTGTCCTAAACCTGCAAAACCATTACATCTGTTAATTGAGGGGACGCAATGCATTATCATCAAATTAGGAACATATGGCCAATTAGCAAAATATGGCCAACTCTCACCAACTCCGCCTAGCGTTTGTAAATTTCCAAACTCAAATCCATTTAAGATTGGTATAAAAAGTTTTCTTTTGTGCCACTGGTCCGTCCCCCCAGTACCAATCGGCTTCAAAGCTATATTTTGCGACAGCTCAGATACGTTCATTTTAAAGGATTTATACTTTTTTTTAAGGACAAGAACTTACCATGACTGCTTGCAGAACTATGATCCCCTACAGATTCAAGATTGGTGGAGACACTAACCCGGTCCGACTCGCTGTTTTCTTCCTTCCTCTTGATCGCCTGAAAAAAGGTTAAAAATATAAATAAACCACTAATCAGGACCTCTTCAGAAGTTGTACAAACATTCGGCATGCAGAACTTGTCAAACCCGTTTAACCTTTCAACCCAATCTTAAATGCCAGAGATCGAATTAAAACCACAACTAAAAAACGGGTTGGTCACGATTCTTCGCAGGTAATGCCGAAAAATGCGGTCAGAAGATTAAGATTTGTCAGATAAGGCGCACTTATAATGTTTCACGTCGCAAAGTATATGCCTATTTAGAGATAGTTTTTCATTATACTGCATCATGGCAAGCACCTGGTAACCTGGAGAAAGACAAAAAAAAGTCTTATCGCGAAATTAGTAAATTTGATGAAACTCGTTCACAGTTCTTAAAGAAGGTAGGTAACAAACAAAATAGTTCATAATTTTTTTCCTTGTTCGAAATAATGCAAAGGGCATTGTCTTCGTACATAACTGTACATGTAACAGGCCTTGGAAAAAAAGTAGTCATTTTCCACAAATTAATATCTCTAGCGCAAACTGGTTATGCATGGCGCTCTTTTATGTTCTCAGGCTTAATCGATTTTACCACCTCAGTGGCAATAGGATTTTTAATCGGTTAAGGAAATGCGGTGGACCGAAATAAATAGTGCAAATATCGACCACTGAAGACAATGCAGCTATTTATTA
Source organism: Taphrorychus bicolor (assembly GCA_951812265.1). Lineage (NCBI taxonomy): Eukaryota > Metazoa > Arthropoda > Insecta > Coleoptera > Curculionidae > Taphrorychus > Taphrorychus bicolor. The sequence goes on along the minus strand of CATOSE010000391.1, from coordinate 20,390 downwards.
CTTCACTGCTTTTTTTACCATGATTCTTACAAGACCTATGCAAAAACAAGAGCATAGAAATTTTCTACTAAAGTCGACAACTTGCGAATTTTACCCATATTGAAGATAGGTTTTGAGAAAAAGAAAGTTTGAACAATAGTACACTTGCCAAGAAAAAAAAATGGCGACACACTCTAGTATAGCTGTATTGTATATTCAACCAAAACTAATTTAATATCGCAATTAGACGTACTTTCTACGTCCAAGAAGACTTTATTAAAAATACTATTTAAACGTAGATTCTCACCTATCCATGCATTCAATATTCACTTTTTGCAACTAACCGTACTAAATTTTTGACGCTTTCATCCCGATAAATTACCTGCATTTCCTGCATATCTCATGGTTATATCAATATTTATCATTACGAAGACCGTAAATTGGACCGAGACAGTTTCAACATGGGTTCTCCTAGGCAAATTATACAGTAAGCGTCCTTTCAATACGCGTTTTGTTAATTAAATGACTCATTAGACCAGTCGAGTAGTCTGCAAATAAATCATTGTTAGCCTACGGTACTTGGAAAGTATCTTTCCAATAATTGCACTTTGGGTAATTAGGTTAGCGACTGCTGAAACTGTCTTTTACTTCATTTTTGGTAGACAAACGAGCGACCTGACGACAATTATTAAACTTTGCAGATGTTCAAATGGATTATTTATTATGCGACATTGACCTCGATTCAAATTAGCCCACGTAACTGCCCAGAATAATGACCTAACCGTCCGGTCCATACAAACGTGTTAGTAAACATTGCCCATTACAGCGGAAGAGCCATTTTCACAAATAAACAGTGTCCTCATAGCAGGGTGAAATACTAGATTTGTTTAGGCTACATTGTTAGCTTGTCAGTAAATAGCTTTTATTGCTTTATTGTTGCCGATTATTAAACTATTATTATTATGCCTGATTGTCTGCAGTCTTTCGTGAGTACCACAGAGTGCCAGCAGGCAACTCCTTTATATATCGTTTATTAAGAGAAGCCTCTAATACTATACTTAAATCATGTTACGGTAAAAAAAAATATCACAGTGCACCTTTAAAATAACAAACTAGTTAATTCTCGTTTTTCTATACTCACTTTGACTGTCATCGCCCGCTATTTTTCGGTGGCTACTAAATACTAAAACAAGCAAAACAAACTTGCATACTTTCTTTGAATTCATAAATTTTAAACAAAACAGGACAAGGTTATGACGAACTATTCACTTGCAGGTTATCAATTTTTTTTTTGTTATTTACGACTTACACTTGAAGCCAAACGGAAGCTGGTCTGGTGCTCCTATATACTTGTTTTCTTTTGTTGGCCTGCAATACAGCAGGAACATGTCAAACAAATAAAAAAAATCTAGACTGCCATGTTGTATTCTCATGACACGTGGTGTTCTATTAAAAAAATATTTAAAATTTGCGAAAAAAAAAGAAATACAAAAGTCGAGATAATCATTAAGAATCTAATTCCCAAAATTGTACTGATAAGCGAAAACATTAAAAGGACTGTCGATGGGATATATATCAGGCAGGGGACATCAAAACTCTATTCAGATAAAGAACGCCGACCTTTCGACTAGATTTTATTCCTAATTTTAGGCGTTCTCTTTCGGCCACTAAATGTATGGTCAAAAACGTTTGATCCAAAGCTATATGGATCCTAAAACAATTATTTTGACCACCACTGTTTAAAGAGAAGAGCCTTGGGAAAGACTAAAAATATAGTAGAAACGTCGGCATTCTTCATCTGAAAATATAAAATCTTCCACATGATCCATAGATTCCACTATCTGATCGGGAAGCCGGATTGAAGAAACTAGAATATAAGGAAAACAAGTAAAAATTTTAAGAAAAACAATAGAGACTGACTAACAAAATATAGACGAAAGCACTTTATTAACTTACTTTTACAAGACGTTTAGAATAAAATTCAATTCATCAACCAGAAAATGAAGGATGTTTGAGGAAAAAAACAAATTTCGTAGAAACAATGTACGCTGATGTAAAAACAAGAAGAAAATAAGAATTAAAAATCAGTAGAAAAAAACAATAAAAAATATGAATTAAAAGGACTCTGTAACTCCAATATAAGATATAGAGATTAAAATTATGAGTGCTTAAAAACTTTCTCTTGAGCAAAATATGTAAAATTTTACCTGAAAAGAAAGTAAATTAAACAAACATAGAAGCGTAAACGCAAAAAGCACAAATTATCAATCAGCAAATGAGGAAAAGCTAGAAATCGGCCGGAAACAACAAACTTATGAATCAAAAAGTTAGAAAAAACAGTTTAAAAAATATAAAGAAAATAGTCTTGAAAAAAACAATTCAAAGAAATAAGGGAAATTGATTAAAAATAAGAATAAAATAGAAATTAAAAATCAGTAAAAATAATATAAAGAAATGAGATAAAACCACTCTATAACTCTAATTTTTACAGATATACAGAATAAAATATATGAGTGTTAGAGAAACTTTTACTTGGGAAAAATATGGAAAACACAAGTTGAAAAGCAAGGTAAGGAGGATAAAATAAGAATGTAAAAGCAAAACGTTCAAATTATGAATCAGCAAATCAGAAAAAGCTGGAATTCGGCCAAAATACAACAACCTTATAAATCAAAGTTATAAAAAAAAGGCGAAGAAAAATATAAATGAAAATTGCCTCAAAAAAAAATTATTTTTAATTGTTTAAAGGCCAATTTAATAAAAATAAGAAAATATAAGTTAAAAATCGAAGAAACAAAACAAAAATATTAAATAGAAATACAGAACGACACATCTGAATATAAAAATATCACTTGAGAAAAATATGGAGAACACAACCTTAAACAAACTAAACAAAAATAAGAACGTGAACGCAAAAAGGATACAGAGAGAGATGGAATACAAACATGAAGAAGGCAATGTACAACACTTTTTTTTCTAAAGAGTAGAAAATGATTTCTTTCAATTCAAACAATTCAAAGGAAACACGGTGCACTGAACCAACAGAAAATAAGGTAAAACAGACATAATAATATTTATATAAAATAGTAACAGTTAGTTAATTTAAGGTGTTTCACTCTCAAACATTGATTCGGAACAAAAGGCAAGTCGGGGGGTGCTGTTGTACAGGGTGTTACTTTTTAATTTGGTAGACGAATTTAATCTAAAAGAGTCGCATATTAGAAACATTATAAACTTAACTCACAGCGAACACAAATAAGATGTTAATGTACCTTTTGACCCCAACAATTTCAACTATGGATATAATAAGAATGTAAAAGCAAAAAGTTCAAATTATGAATCAGCAAATGAGAAAAAGCTGGAAACTTCAAAGTTATAAAAAAAGGCAAATTGATAAAAATAAGAAAATATAAGTTAAAAATAATAACAAATATTAAATAACAGAACGAGACGTCTGAATGTTAAAAAAAATTCACTCGAGAAAAATATGGAAACAACCTGAAACAAACTAAACAAAAATAAGAACGTGAACGCAAAAAGAAAAAATGAGGAAAGCAAGCTACAACTCTTTTATTTTACTAAAAAGGGTAGAAAATGCTTTCTTTCACTTAGAAAAAATATGGAGAATAAAGCGTAAAAACAATTCAATTGAAACAAGGTGAACTGAACAATAATAAAAAAAAACGAATGTAAAAAAATAAATGTTCAAAAAGGAATGGAATAAAAAAACTCTAGAACTCTATTTTTACACAAATTATAGAACAAAATTCGCTTTATCAATGAAAGAATCGTACAAATCGGCATGAATGGGGGGGGGGGGGCTAATGTACAATTTATTTAAAACCAGCGAACGTTATACAGGGTGTTACAAAAAAGTAGGCCAACCAAACTTTTAATACTCCATTTTTCATTTTTTGTTACTTTCGGTAACACGGTGCTAAAAAAGAGTCACATATTATAAACTTAACTGACAGCGAACAGAAATAACATGTAAATATATCTTTTGAGCCCAACAATTTTTTTTGTTCCTACGCCAATGGCTTTCAGTCAACATTTATTTATAACTCCATTTTTTAGCTTCAATTTTTTGACACTAAAGAACTTTTGTTAAAGTTCTTCATTTTGGAGAAACCTTGAAATTATTGATCGGCTGCTCGTAAAAAATTCGAAATAGTTATTTACGTCGTTTCGAAATTCCAGACTCGGCTAGCGCCTCGTCCGGAAACATCTTACTCCTACTGTAAAACTATCTTTTTCTACGACCATGTAAAAATAAACAACTTTCGTCATACCTTGCCCTAGCCGAAAACGTAACTTTCGTCTCTAGTGAGAGAAAATCCCATAACGTTAACTTTCGTCTCTAGTGACGAAAGTAAGTTGTCCTAATTTCGCCTGTATATCGCCAATTAAATGTGGTTTAACTGATCTAATCTTGTTAAACACCATGGAAAATGGTGATATTACACAAAAATATGTTTATTTTCAAACGTCATATAACCACAACTTTAGTGACAGTTTTATGAAGGTATAAGTGTCACTTTTTTGACGCCTGTTTTGAGCGGCGTATGTGTTATAATCCGGCGGCGGATAACACTTATACGCCGCTCAAGGCAAAATATGAAAAATAAACTGCTAATTTCGCCGCTGCAGCCACTCTCGGTGGCGTAGTTGTTAAACTTGTTTCTTCTATATCTGACATATTGCTATTTAATCGGCTTGGAACTTAATTTAAAACACCTTTACAAAAACGAAAACCTGACAACCATATCTTATCATCAAATTTACTTTAGAGTCATATGTCATTGTCAGCTGGTGTTACACGGTAGTTATGAATACAAACCAAACTAAAATTAGGAGGTGTTGTTTTTTAATGAGATTGAGTGGAATTAGCAGTTACATTTCCTGTATTATAAGCACTAATTGTTTGAAAATAAAATATTGTATTTTATTCGGAGTATAAGCTACTCTATGTGACTCGTGTGAATTTAATTCGTCTCGCTACTCTCGGCGTTTAAACTTTCACACTCCGTCACATAAAGTATAACTTATATTCCTAATAAAATAAATATCTATTATTTTCAAACGTCATATAACCACAACTTTAGTGACTGGTTCATGAAGGTATAAGTGTCACTTTTTTGACGCCTGTTTTGAGCGGCGTATAAGTGTTATAATCCGGCGCCGTATAACACTTATAAGCGGCTCAAGGGAAAATAATACACGTTCACATAGTATTTGTCTACCTATACTAACTTGCCTCGTATACAGCTGTGGATTGGCAATAATTGTTCTACTGCTAATTTCGCCGCTGCAGTGACTCTCGGTGGCGTAGTTGCTAAACTTGTTTTTTCTATATCTGACATATTGCTATTTAATCGGCTTCGACCTTAATTTAAAACACCTTTACGAAAACGAAAATCTGACAATCTGACATCTTGTCATCAAATTTACTTTAGAGACATCATTGTCAGCTGGTGTTACATGGTAGTTATGGATACAAATCAAACTAAAATTAGGAGGTGTTGATTTTAATGGGATTAAGCAATGCCACCTAGACATAAGGCCTGGAAGCGATATTTTAATGGCCGCCAGAGTGGTACGACGGGTCAGCTGTTCCATAAGGACTTTAGTAGTATTTTGCTCCTAGTTTTGCATTTTTCGTGGATATTCAAGTTGTTTTTTGCCTACATTTGTATAATTAACAGTTCTGTGTCTTTTCTAGAAACGTGCATTTTAGTTTTAGGTGGATTAGCTCGGAATTAAAGTTTCAAAAGTTAGCAAACCATCGCATGCCTCACGGTTGCTGTATAGAGAGATGCAATTGCAAGTAATTATAAGACTGGTCCGCGAAATTCATTGCTTAGATTTCCAGAGAATGTTATTTTAAAAGAAAAGTGGGTTTGCGGTATTAGAAGGAATAATTTTATACCAAATATACATACCTAGCATGGTAAGTCTGTAACTAACATAACCTCATACAACACTACATAAACGTAAGTATAGGAATATCTTCGGAAAAAACCTCTCATATTAAAAAAATCAGCAGAATTAATTGGGTTTTTTTTAATTTTAGGTATGCGAGTTACATTTTCATTCACATGAAATGTAGAGGAAAGTAACATACTTACATGTGTGAAAGAACTGGCCAGTCCTTAGAAGCCCTACCGTTATTATTACATGTTCCAAGATTAATTCCAGGTAGGACTTTTTTTTAAACATTTTGTTGTGTTATGTTGGTGCTATAGTTAGTTTGTTACAAATATCTTATCCAAATCCATCACAGATTTTTATATTTGTTTCCTAGGCCTAGTTGTCGAGAATCAAATCAACCAATTCCTGTTTGCAAAAGAAGGAATTCCTCTAGAATAAGACAAAGTGTGTAGGTAGTGTGTGCAATGAACCAAATAGTGTTTTCTGCGGGGTATTTTGTCACATGTATATTTAATTTGTTTGTTTTTTATTTAATATTATAATGTTTTAAAATGATCAAATATTTTTATTTTTTCCATCTAAATCCCTATTACGAAAGCAGGCACCTTTGAAAATTAGATGGTAAGTATGTCTATGTAGAGCATAATGATCCCAATTACCAAAGTATTCACCTAAAAAGCTTTCCAAAACCTTCGGGTTTTGAACGTTGAATCGGTCGTCGAATTTTCGTACCACATATGATGACGTTACCGCTCTCTCGCTCGGTCGCTTCCAGGCCTTATATTGTCTAGGTGGCGTTGGATTAAGTGGAATTAACAGTTACATTTCCTGTATTATATACATTAGTTGTTTGAAAATAAAATATTGTATTTTATTCGGAGTATAAGCTACTTTATGTGACTCGTGTGAATTTAATGCGCCTCCCTATGCTCGGCGTTTAAACTTTCACACTCCGTCACGTAAAGTATAACTTATACTCCTCATAAAATAAATATCTATTATTTTGCCTTATAGGGTCTCAGAAAAGCAAATTAAAGTGTTGAAAATTTGATCAAACGAAACTCGCTGACAATCGAGGTGGCGTTGATTATTATTTGTTCCGTTGTTCGGAGGAGCATGGCGCGGGGTTCGATGCAACATCAATTTTCAAATACTGAATTTCAAAGATTCAATTTAAAAGTGTAATTTGATATCAAATTTCGTATATTTACAATTATATTGAGCAATATAACTAATAAACAAATAATTTAATAATAATTGCGAGAATAGTTGGCGAATACAAAGCATTGCGGCGGCGCATCGGACATCGAGTAGGCGCGCGTTTGATTAATCAGTATTATGACAATGACGCTCCTTAGTTTTCGAAAGAAATGCTCTTTAAAGATTATTTTTAAAGTAAATGAGGAACTAATGTTAGCATGGTCGAAGAAAAAGTATAGTGTTCTACTCGTCAAAAAGCATTTTCTATCGCTCGAGAACATTACCAAACTCGGCTTTGCATCGTTTGTTAAACTGTTCTCTTGCGAGAGAAAATGCTATTTTCGTCACTCGTTGAACAATATACTAATTACCGGACTTATAACGTAATAGTTATTTACGTTATAAGTCCTCGTTTATAAGGTCTCGGTTTCGCAGACCGAGACCGAGATCGAGACCAAGACAGTCTCGGTCTCGGTCTCGAAGTCGATATTGAAGTCTTGGTCTCGGTTTCGTACGAGACCGAGACTTGTTTCGTGAAAATCTAGTATTGAGTACCGGCACATCCTCTGCCGGTATTCAATAAATCCATTGTATCCATGGTATCCTGTACCGGTACCTCCACCTGTATCGGTACAGGATACGGTAATACCGGATTTCTCAAAAATATATTTGCCGCGCATAAAATTATTTTTTTCCTGTTTTTAATAAGTTCGAAGTAAAATGTTGTACATCATACGTCCGGTAACGTGTTACAGTAGTCGTTTCGAAATTCCAGACTCGGCTAGCGCCTCGTCCGGAAACATCTTACTCCTACTGTAAAACTATCTTTACCGGACTTATAACGTAATAGTTATTCTAAAAATTATAAAAACCATTTTATGTGCGGCGAATATATTTTTGACACATCCGCCAATTTGACATATAGTTTCATTACGGTATCCTGTACCGGTAGGTTTAGGTAGATTACCATGGATTCAATGGACTTATTAAAGGTGTGCCGGTACTCAATACTGTAAAATTTCTTTACGATATCCAATCCTGTAAAAAGCTATTTACCGGATCAAAATCAAGTACGTAAAAGTGTTCTAAATGATACAGTATGAAGTAAAATGTTTGATTGCATTTTAAAATAAAAAATTGTAGAAATAAAATATGGAATTATTTCTTTAAATGATACTTGACTTGCCACAGAAAAGTTTTGAAAGTTGCAACTTTGTCACCCTATATAGCGAGCACGAGTCACATTATTTTTCCTTCAGGAATCTGTGGCTAATGGATCGGCATACTTTTTTTGTAACACCCTGTATAACATAACAAAGACCTCGACAAATATTACACGAGCAGGAACTTTAAAAGGTTTTGCAATTTGTACAGCTCGTTATGCCGTACCTGTTGACATGGCGTCAAAAAAAAATGATACCTAAGGTCTAAATTATGCATGTATCGTCAGCTTTAGCAGCCAGTTAATTTCCATAAAAACGGTGAAACACTGTGTTCAGTACATTATTTATAATTTGTACCTTTTCACACACGGTGGTGTAGGATTGAGATCCGTTAACTCGTAGATCAAAAGACATAAATAGAGCTCAGATTTCTCCACTCTTAGTCGTGGCAAAAACCACAACATCTAATTTTCTCCCAGATCCTACGCTGAAAGTCAAATCGCGTTCCTGCCCCACATACATCATGGAGCTTTCATGTCATATTCGGACCTCATTCTCTACCTAAGCTTACCAATAAAAAGCCAAAGTGTCAAGAATATCATTAATTTCAAAAGAAACGCGACCACGAACCCATTTCAAATCCGAGTCACGGCGACGGCTTTATAGAAAGTAAATAAGTGCAAAAGAAGAGTACCACCAAGTGGCGTAAAAGGAAGTATCTATGCACACACAAGTATTAAAAAGCCCGCTGTGACATTAACAATGTAGAATCATGAAATTCATCTAGAACGCTCCGAATACGGACGGAGGCGGCATTTTCGAGATTTAGTGACGGCTAAGGCCGAAATAATGAAATGCCAATTGGAAAGTCGATTCAACAATGATACAATTTTTTAAGTCCGACCTTTACAATGCAATCCAAGCGACGGGTGGAATACCAATGAGAGTGGTTTAACTTACGTTGCATGCGATAGATTAGTGGCATTTAATCAGACCGTTTACCAATCTTCGGTTTTCTATTAATTATAGACAGAAAAGGGATCCCTATTAAGGATGCAAAAACGACCTCTCATGATTAATAGATTTAAACGCCCCTTATCTGGTTTCCACCATCGCAATTTCTATATTCAACTTCTGCCAACAAGCATCTTAAGAAAAAGCTATTACGGCTTATTAGAACGATAGAAAGATCGAGGAAGCGGATACGTTTATTTGTGGTTTAGCCCGAATAGCAGCGGCGGATGACCGGTTTTAATCTGTGAAAGATTATCTAGATATAACCACCTAAATAATAATAGCAAGTCTTTTTTGCTTTTCTTGCAGAAGCACTGCCAACTTGACTGAGATATTTAGGTTTCTGCCTCTAAAGAGCTGGTTCTTTGCTGTCCAATTAATAGTAAATGCAGATAAATTTTTCAATTTGCATAATTGCATTTCTTGGTTGTATAGTGCTACAGGTGAACGTTAACAAGACAGGAGTAGATAACTGAGTAACAGTTCATTTATTATTGTCAGTAGTAATATTACCCTTCACAAAGATGACAATCTCCTCAATGGATAAGCTTAGAAGGAGTCTTTTATCAGGAATTTCATGAAATAACCTGCTAAAGAGCTATCTAGTCAATATCTCGGAAACAACAAGGCGTGAAATTGGAGCCTATACAAAACGTCTAGTTAGCTTACTAGCGAGCTAGATTAAGTCACTGTGACCTTTCGGCTATAGAAAAGAAATTTCTTATTCATATTTTAGAGTTGGGCCAAAGAGATGCCTTCAAATGAAGTAATTGTACCACGTTCGCACGAAATACTTGTTTGGGATTCACGGTCTTTGAGTCGGCCAAATTGGTCCCATTTAAAACATAATTTGTGCCTTTTCTTTCGCAAGCAGTAATTAACCTGTGAGAATAGTCCGACTGTGTCTTGTTTGTCGATCACAATGGAGGAAATGTAGTTGTCCACGTAAATTAGACTACACTAAATAATTTCGTTAATAAAGAAAGAGCCTCACTGCTGTGACAATTGAGATAATTTTTAGACCAAATTGGCATTACAAATTAAAAAATGTATTCATTGGTTATAACAACTTATGCTCCGATAAATTTTGTGTCTTAATTTTGAACATGAGTTCCCCGAAGAAAAGTCATCTAATAATTCAAGTAACATACCAAGTAGTGTATTTAAGACCAAAGGACTTTAAACATGAATTAAGTATTACATACTTGGAGCAATAATGTAATACACCAAGAAGTGTGGACCCCCCCAAGAAATCAGTTAGGTTGTGTTTTGGAAGAGAGATATGGACAAAGCTAACAAACGCTTATACTTCACTTGGTAGAAAGTCCGCCTTGTTTAAGTGACCCATGACGTACACGTCATAATTGACGTGTACATCCATTCATAATGATTGGCTGACGTATGAATAAATTTTTGAATTAAATTTGAAATTTGAATGACGTAACATTATCGTCGGAGCCAACGAGCTAGTATATTACTTCTGAAGACACCCTGCTGTTGTACAACTTTGACCCCCCTTTTTAGGTACTAAAGAAAAATGGCGTCACTTTCGACGAATCAACGTCACCCGACCTCTTACCTTAAATAATTCGAAATCGTTCTCTGACGATTTCCAATTATTTAAGTATAATCCGTTTTTTGGAAAATATCGGCATTTGTTTGCTCTGTCCTTATCTCCTAGCTCTCTAATGACAGCGGGTATTCCAAAATAAGCATTCCAGAATGACAGAATTTCACAAGAACACCCTTAAAGAAAGTATGGCCGACCGACCTATCAAAATTCACACAACCAACCAAAATTGAGAGTTACCTGCTGAGTTGCCACTGTTACTATTTTTTATATTTACATCTATTCACCTGTCATTATATGGGTAAATAAGGTTATTAAAATATTTCAATCGTAACATCCAATGTTGCCGATACTTTCACGAGTTACTCGACGCAAATATTTGTAACGGAAAGTGATTGAAATACGATAAGGAAGTATGTGATTCTAACTACATAATCGCTGTATAAATTCGCGATTTGGCAACCGGCCACGCACACGCGCCTATTGTATCTCCTCACTTCTTGAAATTAAGGTCAGTAAGGAATAGGCAGTAGGTAGTTAAACAAATCGATTTACAAAAAATGCAGGAAAGTGTAACTAAAAACTGAATATTGTTAATTAAATATTTTTTTCACTAGATGTCTATCACGTGCGCGAACTGTACAAAAGTCCTAAACTATTCGATATTTTGATTTGCCAGGTAATACTTGATAGGGCTTGCATTACATTCCATTTTTGTTTTTCACGTCAACAAGCTAGTAGAGAGTGTTCATTTGAAAACATCACCTAGTTGGCCGTGATGTCAAAACAAAAGGATGAAAGAACAAATGTCATTCTTTTCTGTCAAAAATTCATAAGTCTTCTAGATGACCTTTTCTCATGAATACACGGGGTACATTATGTACGGCGAGACTACAGGGAAAAACCCTCGTATTTTTTAATAGTTTTAATCCCCCTTTTTAAGAGTCGGACACACAAAAATGGGGGCAAAATCGGCAAGAAGTGACGTCACTTGATGTCTTACGAAAAATGTTCTGACAACGATATAAGTCATGAGACACACAAACATGGAGGAATTCCAGCTAAAAAATTGGAACAATTCCTAGGCCCTTCCATGTTTTGCATTGTTCACAACTGTTTATATGTCCGGGAAAGGGATGTTATGCCTACGTACTTTGTACTCAAAGATGCACATTTCAGTACATGAGAGTGCACAAGTACATCTGCCCAAAAATATTCCAATCAACAAACTTGGAGTGGAGCAAAAACGATTTGAAATTTTTAAAGCGGAATTTGGAGATTTAAAGGGGATAATGAATTACTCTTTTTACATTTTTTCCACCTGTTTAGTAATGTCTTATGTTCCAATGACATCACAACAGTTCTGTCTCTTTTACTGAGGCACCTGGTATATTTAATGAACATAGGATATAAAACTGACATATTTGCATTAATGGAATATAACGATCTAGTATAATACTTTTTCTATTTCTAATTCCCCATTCTACTAGATGAACTGACCATTCCAGAACAGCTCCGCCATGAGCCCCGCCATATTGCTTTGAGGGGCAACCCAACACTCTAGCAAAACATGCAGGATTTTTCGTGTTTATACAGAAATGATATTGGCAGCACATACGAAATTAACGTTTATCCAGTGACTTTGTACTACTAGATCCAGGCAAGGCGACACCACTTGTAAATATAGCATCGACGTATTTACATAAGCCTGTCTCTTTCGTCGTAACAAAACTCCCAATATTTTGTCATTGTCGTGGAACCGGCACAATTAGTGACACCAACGGTGACATACGAAGTTAAAAATTGACTATTCCCATCCTTTGGTTTCTTAATAAGAATGTAAGGATAGCAATACTCTCAGAGTGGTCTCCAGAAAACGCTATTTATTATAATAAAGAAAAGTCGGGAAATCAGGAAACGTCACGCATACATCGGTGCTTGGATCGTTGTTTTGACAATAAAGGGTGCCACAAGAGAGATAAGCTGAACGCAGATACCGTAATGTAGAAAGAGATGGTCAGAAAAAAGAATGTTGGAGCCATACTTGGGTCTAGTAGTACAAAGTCACTGCGTTTATCCATATTTCAGATGTTGTTTATACCTTTATGGTACGTCCCCATGTACGGATAGGGCGTATATTGCCGATTTGACGCTGTGCTTTGATTGATTGAAATTGAAGTTTCTTGCTAAGTGTTGCCAAATTTTTTTAATAGTTGTTTATTATAGCTGTATTTGTTGTTGGATAAATAGTGAAAAAAAAACGACAGTTACTATATCGAAATCTTTGACATTTGCCATATGATTTTAGAGGTCCGCGTAGAAAGATGCATATATCAAAAAAGATGGAATGCAGGGTGCACTGCGGCAACACTATGGATCCGCAATATACGCCATATCCGCACGTGAGGACGTACCATTAGGAAGAATTATCATTAGTACTTTGAAATTATATAATATTTTTATCTATTTAATGGCAGGTAAATAGATGTAAGAATGAAAAATAGTGAGAATATGGCAACTCTGCACACAAATTTCAGTTATATTCATATTTTGATTGGTCGGGAGCAATGACCTAGAAGATATGGACAGATCCAATAATAACTCCGTTCAAAAGAGAGTAGTAAGTACTTTTGACCAACTATACATTTAGTAACTTTGACCCATAGTTCAAAAAGAAACTTAGTTCTCTATTTTGTTATACTTTTGTTTTACTACAAAGCCCCTTTTTGTATTTCGTCTTTGCTTTTATGTATGTTTTCTATATTATTTAAGCTTTGAAACAAATGGTATAATTCAATGCCGGTAGGGGTATTAGCCCTCGGAGTAGTTGTTTCTGTTTGTTTCCTTCTTAACAGCTGCAATATTTTGGAAATATAGAAAGCAGATAAGTTTTCACTTTCCAAATTATCAATAATGCCTTTTTACATATTTTAAACTAGAGTTTTTGGCGAAAAAAGCTAAAAATTTCAATCACTAACATACCTTGCAGAAAATAAATTCCTTTCAACTTTTATAAGGAACCCATGTAGTAATTTCATCGTCAGAGTTCATCAATTGGCGAATCGCAATTTCAAATTTGACGTAAGATGTTAGGTGAGGTCAATTTGGCGGAAGTGATGCCGTATTTCTTTGATACCCACTGCTAAAAAAACTACTGGGAGTATTCTCGTCCGTCAGTTCTTAATGAGAAAACACTGGATGGAAATACTCACAGAATACTCTAGAGGCGTCACCCGAAAACGCTACTTGTCTACCTCGAGTTTGGTGTTTTATCGTTCCGCACCTACGACTTTTTGAAGTATAGAAAGAATACTCTTGGCAAAAACTTTAACAATTAAATAGTAGTTATTAGTAAATTAAGCTCCCTGTAACCCTCACAAGCTTCAACATGCAAACTTCGACATACACAAGCTACAAACTAATAATTTGCACAGTAACAACCTGCACAGGCCTCATAAATTGTATAATTGAAAAATCAACGCAAAAATTAGGACAAGTAAACTTCCAACAACGGAAAAACACGAAAGTGTTTCTTTTTATTGGCGTTGATTGCCAACGGGCATAAAAAGAAAATCCAATTATAGAACCGGCTTTAACGCTATTACTCCTAATCAGAAAGATAACTTAGGACCAGTAGTAAACCATCAATTGACAATCGACGTGGTTAAACTCGGAGTTTAAACTTAAGGTTAAACGTATCAACTGGGTTTTAGTTCTTTAACGTCTATAGGCTAGTCTATATTAGACTAGACTATAGAAAATAAAAACTGATCGTCCCTTAAAAACACTGGCTAACTTGCCAGACATTTTATTAAAAATAAGGCCTTGCCATAGACAACAGCCTAGAAAATAGCTTATGAGAATGTAATTTTAAAAATTGAGAGGTCAGCGCTGCAATGCTAACCAAAACTGCGATTGTACCAGTTAAGCTTAAACTATGCTCAAGTTTTTATTCATTTGAGTTTTGAGTTTTGAATAACTGAAATTTCGATCATTTACATTATTCATTTTGTTTGAGGCCTACGCATGTTGTCGCCACAATACCAAGCATAAGTAGAGACCTGTGCAATGATGTCTGCCACTTTGTCCTTATCGATATTTGCCGTCACCCTCTTGTTCTTAAGATGGTGGGGCGTGTCACGCCGGTGCAGCCTGGATTGTTTGGCCTCCTC
The DNA here is from genome assembly GCA_951812265.1 of Taphrorychus bicolor. Taxonomy (NCBI): domain Eukaryota; kingdom Metazoa; phylum Arthropoda; class Insecta; order Coleoptera; family Curculionidae; genus Taphrorychus; species Taphrorychus bicolor. The sequence continues at coordinate 5,361 of CATOSE010000391.1, read as the reverse complement.
CTTAGATAGGCCGTCGCTTTCGCCCTCCGAAGGCACGAAGCCCACCCGACGTCTCAAGAACTCCTACGGGAGAGACAACCAAGACACCGGGGATCAGTAAAAACGTGCACCAAGCAAAGCCTGTTTCGTTAACTATGTTAAAAAGTTTGCGTTCTAACCGTCATCAGATTAAACAGACTTTGGTGATTATGGCTACAAAATGTCCAATGCTCAAGTAACATATAATAGAGTTGCAACAACCTCCGGAATCGTGTTGAATATTGGACATCTATAATGAAATGATTAATGGATCCCGTAAAGAAATGGCCAAGGGCCCTAAAGTTAATTGTTTTCCGCAATTACTCCCAATGCAATAAAACTAGGAGAGAGAGAGCCGATAATAACACAGCCTGTCAATAAGCTTATCCCAAGGAAAATTTATATTGTTATTATAAAATGCAAATAACGGGGTTAAGAACACGTGCATCTCAGAGGTTACATGCTATTTTTAATTTATGCAAATTCAAAGAATGCCGGGTATTCAGGCAACATTAAAAGACTAGAGTTATGAGACGCATTTCACCGGCTACAACGGCTCACTGACAAGGAGGGCGTTCCACGGCTCTAAGTCAAGAACCAGTGTCAATAAATAATTGTGGCACTATAGAGTAGGCGTCCAGGAAACACAATCCATCTTTTGTTTTATATCGTTCATTCTTCGATTTAAGACTCTTATCCGCCCAATCTAAACATGGAGAATGCGGACGGGAAAAATCGCTTTGGTACTGTTAGAAGGATATTATTATTTCGCCGTGGGGTATCGGCTTTTACGAAAGAAAGCAAGACCAATATAAGCTGTAATTATTATTATTTCGTCTGTATTAAGTGTAGTCAGGAAATAAGATATCTTCTTAAATAAACAAAGTGACACAGAATGAATATACTGTTAAAATATGCCTACAAAATATCACTGATGTTTTCGGTTAGTCGGTGCCATTCTAATGCCCTTCTCAAAAGAATAAAAATAAGTGTTTGGGCTATGGAGGCTATAGAAAGAGAAATTTACGTCCCGTCTTCTAAATAGTCATATTATTTTTCACTACACAGGTACCCAAACGGAGCATTAATAACAGATGAGTTGCATGTGGAATTAATGGTTAGGTGCTAAAGACCTATTTATGGACGGCTAATCCGCTATTTAGTACGCACTTATAGCAACCTTCAGAATGTATTGTACTCAAGAAAAATGCAAAAGAACCACTAAACACCATTATTCCCTGTTTTAAATACAGGGTGGTCCAACGAAAACTTTCCACTAGGGTTTTCTGGCCTATCAGGCAGAAGACACGAAAACGCTCGGACCCGTCAATTTTCTTTCTAAAGAGGACATATTTTTTTGATGTAATTATTGTCTTAGCGAAAACCATGAAGCCGGGGTGACTTTCACCCTAAAAATTTTAAAAGGAAAAAGGTATCAAGTTATAGATCATTTTGAAGGGCGTTCAATTACATTTTTAGTACCGCTTCATTTTTCAAATTTGAATGATTTGTTCTCGAGAAAACAGGAGCAGGAGACAGAAAAATCGATTTGACATTAAATTAATTTCAATTCATTAGTTGTTGAAAATGACCACCACTGACCTCCGTACAGTAGTAAAGACATTGTTCTAAGTGCATTCGAACATTTTGCAACATTTGTGGAGTAATAAAATTACACTCATTTACAATACCTTGCCGCAAGTCTTAAAATGAATCCGGTTATATAGCATAAATTTTGACTTCAAATGACCCCATAAAAAAATCCAGCGGGGACAAATCCGGGGAACGTGCAGGCCATTCTGTAGGTCCTCTTCTCCCAATCCATCTTTTAGGGAATGTTTCACTTAAAAACTGCCTAACAGGGGCGGCGTAGTGCGGAGGAGCCCCATCTTGTTGAAAAATGATGTTTTCTTCACGGTGGCGGTCATCGTGTTCGATTATTTCTGTTAAAGCTGGAACAATGGCGTCTTCCAACAAATTCAAATAGACTTGTCCGTTCAAGTTTCCAGGTAAAAAGAATGGACCGACAATATGATCTCCGAAAATTCCTATCCAAACGTTTAGCTTTTGTGGATGTTGCGTATGAACTTCATGAAAAAGCATTGGATTGATTGACGACCAATAACGGCAATTATGGTGGTTGACCTCACCGTTCAAGAAGAAGGAACACTCATCAGAGAAGCAAATGTTATAAAGGTATTCCGGATTGTTAACAATTCGTTGACTAATGATCTCACAAAATTCTAAACGTCTATCGAAATCATCTTCGTTTAATTCATTCACTAATTTAATTTCATAAGGATGGAATTTATGTGCTTTTAATATTCTCTGGATGCTTGTACGCCGAACACTTGATGTATTTGATACTTTTCTAGTATTGCTAGCAGGTAGCAGCTGCTTGATGATGAACAATCTTTTTTTTATTTCCTACACTTCCAGTCTCTTGAAATTTGGCAATCAGGTCTCTTACGTACGAATGAGATTCGTTAGTTCCCATAGAATAGGAGACGTCTAGTACAGTCGTTATTTCGGAAATAGAGCGAAATAATGTCAACTCTTTCTTGAATACTGTAAAGCATTTTTACTTCATACTGTATCATTTAGAACACTTTTACATACTTGATTTTAATCCGGTAAATAGCTTTTGACAGGATTAGATATCGTAAAGAAATTTTACAGTATTGAGTACCGGCACATCTTCAATAAATCCATTGTATCCATGGTAACCTGTATCGGTACCTGTACTGGTACCGGTACAAGATACCGCAATGAAACTATTTGTCAAATTGGCGGATTTGTCAAAAATATATTCGTCGCGCATAAAATTATTTTTTTCCTGTTTTTAATAAGTATGAAGTAAAATGTTGTACCATCATACGTCCGGTAACGTGTTACAGTAGTCGTTTCGAAATTCCAGACTCGGCTAGCGCCTCGTAAATAAAGAGTAAAAGACAACTACAAAACATCAAACTGCAGGTAGGAATAATGCAATAACATTTTGTAAATTTACATTCCCTATCAGTGTTGTTAAATTCCTGACATAAAATTTTTCTCGAGAACAGACCATTCAATTCTAAAAAGTGGGGTGGCATTGAAAAGGCAATTGCATGCCCTTTAAAATGATATATAACTTGACACCCCTTTTCATTTAAGATTATATATAATATACGAGGTGTTCCTTATAAAATTTCATCTAGCTGGCTGTGAAATGTCAAAAGAAAATGATGGAGAAACAAAAGTCTATTTATTTTGATTATGTCATCCATTTCTGTCAAAATTTCGTAGCCTGCTAGATGAAATTTTATAATGAACACCCCGTATATAATATCAGAGAAACATGTCCCCATCGAAATTAAAATTGACGGGTCCGGGCGTGTTCGTGTTTTCAACTTCATAAGGCAAAAAACATCGGTGGAAAGTTTTCGTTGGGCCACCCTCTATAACTACTAAGAATATTGTGAAGCGATCCAAAAACCAGTTTTCTGCAATATTGTCACTTCCCACAGACAAATGGCCGAGATTTCGTACCTATATTGTCTGGGGGCGACGTTTAGCAGAGTATCAGACTCATTTCTCCATCAGGCAGAGGAACCATAGACTAGTTTCGCTCTTATTAGAGCTCATCAGTACGGTATACCTCGAACCTGATAGAAAAATAAGTCTGAACGGCAATTGGATCTAAATCTTGCTTAGACGCCTGTACGTATATGTAAGTGGCGCCATCTGACGACGGCGGGTGCTTCCACTAGGGCATGCGAGATGATTGTGAAGCGATCCAAAAACCAGTTTTCTGCAATATTGTCACTTCCCACAGACAAATGGCCGAGATTTCGTACCTATATTGTCTGGGGGCGACGTTTAGCAGAGTATCAGACTCATTTCTCCATCAGGCAGAGGAACCATAGACTAGTTTCGCTCTTATTAGAGCTCATCAGTACGGTATACCTCGAACCTGATAGAAAAATAAGTCTGAACGGCAATTGGATCTAAATCTTGCTTAGACGCCTGTACGTATATGTAAGTGGCGCCATCTGACGACGGCGGGTGCTTCCACTAGGGCATGCGAGATGATTGTGAAGCGATCCAAAAACCAGTTTTCTGCAATATTGTCACTTCCCACAGACAAATGGCCGAGATTTCGTACCTATATTGTCTGGGGGCGACGTTTAGCAGAGTATCAGACTCATTTCTCCATCAGGCAGAGGAACCATAGACTAGTTTCGCTCTTATTAGAGCTCATCAGTACGGTATACCTCGAACCTGATAGAAAAATAAGTCTGAACGGCAATTGGATCTAAATCTTGCTTAGACGCCTGTACGTATATGTAAGTGGCGCCATCTGACGACGGCGGGTGCTTCCACTAGGGCATGCGAGATGATTGTGAAGCGATCCAAAAACCAGTTTTCTGCAATATTGTCACTTCCCACAGACAAATGGCCGAGATTTCGTACCTATATTGTCTGGGGGCGACGTTTAGCAGAGTATCAGACTCATTTCTCCATCAGGCAGAGGAACCATAGACTAGTTTCGCTCTTATTAGAGCTCATCAGTACGGTATACCTCGAACCTGATAGAAAAATAAGTCTGAACGGCAATTGGATCTAAATCTTGCTTAGACGCCTGTACGTATATGTAAGTGGCGCCATCTGACGACGGCGGGTGCTTCCACTAGGGCATGCGAGATGATTGTGAAGCGATCCAAAAACCAGTTTTCTGCAATATTGTCACTTCCCACAGACAAATGGCCGAGATTTCGTACCTATATTGTCTGGGGGCGACGTTTAGCAGAGTATCAGACTCATTTCTCCATCAGGCAGAGGAACCATAGACTAGTTTCGCTCTTATTAGAGCTCATCAGTACGGTATACCTCGAACCTGATAGAAAAATAAGTCTGAACGGCAATTGGATCTAAATCTTGCTTAGACGCCTGTACGTATATGTAAGTGGCGCCATCTGACGACGGCGGGTGCTTCCACTAGGGCATGCGAGATGATTGTGAAGCGATCCAAAAACCAGTTTTCTGCAATATTGTCACTTCCCACAGACAAATGGCCGAGATTTCGTACCTATATTGTCTGGGGGCGACGTTTAGCAGAGTATCAGACTCATTTCTCCATCAGGCAGAGGAACCATAGACTAGTTTCGCTCTTATTAGAGCTCATCAGTACGGTATACCTCGAACCTGATAGAAAAATAAGTCTGAACGGCAATTGGATCTAAATCTTGCTTAGACGCCTGTACGTATATGTAAGTGGCGCCATCTGACGACGGCGGGTGCTTCCACTAGGGCATGCGAGATGATTGTGAAGCGATCCAAAAACCAGTTTTCTGCAATATTGTC